>VIGQ01002242.1:20000-30000 GCA_009663005.1 Actinidia chinensis | reverse complement strand
GTCACTTTAATCAATAATTAGCGTAGACCCCCAATTAAAGTTTTACTTTTATATTTTATTAGCTTAGTTATGAATTGTTTTTATTTGGTTCCGTATGATATAGCCATTGTTTGTGAATTAGTTGTGGATTGAAAGAACGATTTAGTCAGTTCAAATATAATTGTCATGGATCCATCAATTAAAGTAGGAATCCAACTTCTTTTTGATTGTAGTAGTTTTTTATGAAGGAATTTTGTTATTAATTTTATTGGTAATTATGTTAAATTTTATGAATGTTTATGTTTCGTTTATGATTCTTATGTATATAAATCATACATATTTTTGAAAATTTATGATAAATAATATTTTAATTAATTGAGCCCTACAAAATAAAAATTTGACCGATAAAAATAATAACGTGACACAAATCGTAAATCACACACTGAGTGCAAATGACGTGTATTTATCATTCCAATTTTATTAATACCAACTATTTGAATATGCTTTTACATATCTACACGTTATTTGATGCTTTCATAATAATACACGTGCGCACCGCACGTTTGTATTCACGTTTACCTCTCCTCGGAAATTAAAAAAAAAATGTCTTTTTCCAATTCATTTATGAAAGTATATTTTGATCAAAGGCATTCTCATGTTAATTATGTGGCCTCAATAAACCCAGGACGATTCTCTTTTTCTTTTGTGGGACTTGAATGTGCTTTTAATTTCGACAGTGACTTTTACTTATTCAGAGAAATTTTTTACTATGCTAGTGATGATTGACTTATCTTTTATTAGCAAAAAAAAAAATTTATGACTCTAAGGCTCTGTTGATACTATCTTTTTTTAGTTTTTTTTTAGTTTTTTACTACAAATAAATAAAAATTTAATTAGATTTGACTTTTTGACTTTTTTATTTTTATTTTTTTTCTTAATTTTAGTTAAAGTAAAATCAAAAAAATCAAAAAATCAAAAAATCTTGGCCTTTTTGGTAGCAAGATTAAAAAAATTTGGTTTTTAAGCATTACCAAACTGAACCTAAGTATGTACCTAGATCAAAGATTTAACGAGTTAAAAATAAATAAATAGATGATTCAATCATTCAAGACGGTTAGATTTACTAACTTCCCAGTTTCGTTTTCCTTTTCTTGATTTAAATGTGGCTTAAAGTTGTGTTTGGATGAAAGAATTAAGATAAATTTGAGGAAGGAAAAGAAAAGAAAAAAAAGGTTAAATCTGAATTGTTAGATCTTTTATGTTTTTTTCTTTTCTCCTCTACCAATGCTTTAAATAATCCAAACAACCCCTGAGAACGCTACTTGCAATGGGTACTACCTCCTTCGTCAATTGCAATTAAACACACTCAATGTTTATTCTACAAACTTTTCTACGAAGATTCGACGTTGTTGTATTTGGGTTGAGATTTAGAAAGGAAAAAAATAAAAGATAAAGGCAAAAGTTAGAGAATTCAAGAGTTCGAAGAGTTGGATCTTTTAATCTTTTTTTTTTCTTTTTTTTTTTTTCCACTCTAATTTTTTTAATATCCAAACACGCCTATAACGACTTCCTATGCAATCCTTATCACATTTCAAAAAATCATTACCCTCTGTGGTGTAATATAATTCAAAAACTGCTGATTTGCCTACATGAGTATCTTAATTTTTAATATCATATCTTTGTAGGGGATAGTTGCAATGTTGAGAAAAAGAGGTTGTAGTTGATGTAATATTATGACTTTACTAACCCTGTGGAGGTTGGGTTGGTAAAGGATTCTCCTTGGAGTCATTAAAGATATGTGTGGCCGTTAAATTTTGCAGGTTTTATTGGTTAAATTTTTCTTTTTTAAAAAGAATTGATTAATCGAAAATAGATAAGAAGGTGATCGAGCCATATTTATCTTACAATATGTTTTCAAACGATAATTTTTTCCATCAAGACAAAGTGAATCTATCATGTAACTATCAAGTTCGATCAATTAAATTTTTTTAATAATATATATAATGAGATCTATCTATTATTGAAAACAGGTTGAACCTCATATTACGCTCATACCACTGTATTGCGCGCCCACTAGCACATCACCCATCCTAAATCCAAATATGCAAGATCTTATTTAAGTGTGTTTTGAGAAAAATTACAAAAAAGGCCTCAAAGTTTTACCTCACTCACAAAAAAACCTCTAGAATTTTGATCTGATCATAATTAAAATCCTTTATCAGTTTACGTTTTATTAAGATTGACAGAACCAATTAATTATTTCCAAAAGAATGAGAAAATAAAGTATTTCAAGGTTATCACCCTTTAATCGATGCAATTAGGGCTCATTTTTAAGCAAACCTTTAAATTATCTAGACTATTTTAACTTAAAAACCAACAGTTTGCAGAAAACTGTTTGTTGTCAAAATGAGTATCTTATTTTTTAAATTTCATATCTTTGTATGGGTAGTTGCAATTGTTGAGAAAAGAGGGTTGTGGTTGATGTAATATTATGACTTTAAACAAGTTGGGGTGGATGATTTCTCCTTGGAGTCACGGAAGTTTGTATAGCCGTAAATTTTTGTATATTTCATTTATTCAGATTTTTTTTTTCCTTTTTAAAATAATTTGATTGATCGAAGATATATAGGAAGGTGATCGAGCAATATTATCTTACAATATGTTTTCAAAAATATGAATTTTATCTACAGTTTCAAGACAAATGTGATTATCACGTAATTACCATGTCCGATCAATTAATATTTTTTAATAATACGTATAAAATGAGATATCGGCAACGAACAATGTTAACCCCATTATTTGAAACAGGTGAACTTCATATTGCGCTCATACCACTGTATTGTGCCTATGAGCACCAACACACACCTTAAATCCCATAATATGCAATGATTTATTTTAGTGGTTTTGGGAAAAATTACAAAAAGGGCCCTCAAAGTTTTACCTCAGTCACAAAAAAACTTCTGAATTTTGATCTAATACACAATTAAAATCATTTATCATTTAGTCTCATTAGGATGACAGAACAACTATTTATTGCCAAAAGACTGAGAAAAAGGAAGTATTTCAAGGTATCACTCTTAATTGATGCCAATTATATGACTCATTTTTAAGTAAAACTTTAAAGTATTTGAAATATTTAACTAAAAAATGAACTCGAATTATATTATTTTACTTTAAAATGAACCTTTGATGCTTAAAAGTTTCAATTGAAGTTTTATAAAATTTAATTTGTTATTAACGTCAACCCTGTAGAAATTTTTTGTCTTTATCTATTTTTTGGTGACATCAATAGTTACAGAACCGGAGACCGGACGGTTCACTGATTCAATCGAGAACCGACACTTATCGTCCCGCTAAACATAATTTTATCAGAAATACAAGGGAACCGCATTGAACAAAATATTGGTGCGGTATTTTATCGAGCCGGTGATTTTTTAGAATCGGACGATTTTTTAACGGTGCTAATTGACATAAATAATTTGGCTTCAATTTGAACTTGTGGTGGTTGTTGTCTTAGAACATGAACTTTTGAATTTTGATATTAATTTATTTTTGGGGGGAGTTGTGTGTTGACTGTTAGAATTTTAATTTTCCGGTTTTTAGCTCATGGTAGTTTTATAGAAATTTTCTTATAGTTTGTAAGTTATTTTTATGCAGCTGTTAATTTTAATGTATAAACTGAATATATTGACTTCATTGAATTTAATTTTTAATTAAATAATTTTATTATTTATTAATTATAAAACACAGTTAAATATCAATGATTAAACTAATAAATTTTAAACCGATGCTTAATCAGTTAATTCCGATCCATTTCCTGATAATTGATAACTTGTTTTGGACTGGGAACGAAATTTAATATTACGCAATAGTTGATTTGATAAGAGAGTGGACCCGACCAGAGGATTGGGCGGTTTTCTTAAAAAGCTTCCAGAGGGTGGTGATACATGGGCCCACTGTGGGTCCCATGAAAGACTCTCCCTTTGCATTGCAATCCTCCGCTAAAAGCATGGGCCCCTCGAAAATGAAAAAAGCTAACAACCCCTCCGATGACAGTGGTTAATATGTAAAAAGAATATAGAAATTTGTATAAGGGCACGGTATGGGCCTTTTTTTTATATTTTTTTTTTGGTTTTTAATGAATTTTTTTTCATCATTTGATTTAAAAGTTATTATTTTTGCATTCCTCTTACAAGAAGAATCTAAAAATTAAAAAAATTATAAACTTGAACAACGAATCCACTAAAGAGGAAAAAAACAAAACTAACGGTCGCACTTATTTGAAATAGTTAATTACGCATATTGTGATAAATGAAACGATTTTTTTATGATAAAAACTTATGATATTTTTGTTACGATCGGGTGAGGATAAATGTTACGTAAATGCAACACATTCAATTATTTTTTTAGTGATGATATAAACCGCCCCTTCCCGTGTGTGTATATATATTGTTGTACGCACCAATTGAATATGCTTTTAATTTTAGGGCATTTATATCACGCGAGAGGAGAGTGGTCAAAGGTTCACTTCACAATTATCCATATTTTCCAAAAAAGTTAATAGATCTTTAACCTTAATTTTTTTAAATTGTCTTTTATTTATGAAATTATATATTAATTGATTATGTGGCTCAACTGCCCCCAACCAACTCTCTTTTTCTCTTTCGGGGGAGTTAAATTACTTTTGGTCAAGATGATCCTTTCCCAAATAACTATAATAATTTTTGGATGCCCCTTTATCAATGAATTTTACATCACGCACTAAATAGCACATCATTTAAATACAATAAATAATATAAATAAATGATGCTCTCATCGTCCAATTCCGTTCGAGGTCAATACCACTTGATAGGATTTGAATTCCTCTAAGTGAGAGCTCGGTGAGTATTTATTGATGTATAACGATAATCGTTTTTTGTCCTGATCAAATGAAATGAGTCCGTTTGTACACTCTACAAAACAATAAAACTGGAAATTATCAATTTATACGCAGCATTAATTACGGAGAGTTGTATCATTAAGTACAAATACCATAAATTTTTGTAAACCAATTCAAGCTGAATGTATCTTGACTTAAACTTGACTCTTTTATTCACTGGCTTAATACAAGAGTTTACGCTTAACTCTTTATTAATTAACAAGTTGAATAGCCTATTAATGCAATCCATCTACAATTTGTCCTAAATGCCTTAATCCCCTTGCAACCCTATCGATATCAAAACAAAGATTAAGATTGGGGTATTTTTGTAAATTTAGATAAAGAATATAGAGGATCAATGCACTTTTTTTTTGTTTAGTTTTCATTTCATAACTAGTTTGCGATTAGTTTTTTTAAAAGTTGTTTTAAACATGTCAATTTCTAATTTCTTTAAAAGAACTCTTTTTTAAAAATATTTAGAAGATATCTTTAAATTCTCAAAAAAATTAATGTTCAATAAAAATAAATAATTTATAAAATAATAATTTTTTTTGGTCAAACACGCATTTCTGAAACATTTCTAAAAAACTAATTTATACATTAATTCGAAAATTGAATCGAATAGTGTTTTGAGGTTTCGGTTAGGCAATATGTTGACCGGAGAGTAGTGGGCCCGATCGCAGGGTATGCCGGCGCCGTGCTTGCAGAAGGAAGATCATTTAATGGCTCAGTGTCTCCAGACAATGGGCCGTTTGTGGACCCATTGGGAGCGGATGGTGCAGCACAGAGACTATCCTCTTTCCACCTCATTATTGAAAATTTGAAATTTTTACGTTAAGTTCACTGACCGCGCCCTAGGTTTTTCAATACAACTACTTCTATGTAGTTTTTAAATAATATGGATATTTTTATTTTTAAAATATTATAAAAAAAAATTTTTAGATAATTTTTTTTATAAAAATAATAAAAATTGTCCAGTCATATTTTTTTTCTCACACAGACCATTAAAAACTAATAGACCATTATTTTTTTCTCAAACAATCTTTTAATTATTTTTTTGTATAAAAATTAATTAATCTTTTCAATTTATTATTTTATTTTATAATAAATATGTTTTTTATTAAATACTTGACCAAAATTGTGGAAATGATTTTTTTTTTTAAAAATGCTTACTGATAAAAAAAATTAAGATTCGGTAGTTTATGAATAATTGTGGTGCTCTGAAAAAAAATAAACAAATAGTTTTTTATAATGAATATGTTAAATTTGATAACAGAATTTAATTTTTAGGTACATTTGATTTACTTAAAAAGTAAACTATTTATATTATTTTTTTTAAAAAAATACTTATTGATAAAAAAATAAAATTGGAGTACTTTATGAATAATTTGTGTTTTGAAAAGGATGGAGGATGTTTATTTATTTTAATTGGTGGATTGAGAAAGAAAATATGAAAACTTTAAATTTAAGGGCAATCTTATCATTTCTTTTAAATATTTAATTCCGGAATAAACTTAATAATAGTTTTTGAATAACAATGATGTCGGTTCCTGTTTTTTAAAAATTGTAAGAAAGAAGTTGCTGTATTTATTAAAAATTTTCTGAGGAGATCAGTGAAATTACCCAAAATTTAAAAACATATTTCCTTATTAATTTGCATAGTATGAAATGCTAAGAAATTGTACAAAACAACCTGACACATGACCTATGGAGTACGATTGAAAAAACAAAAAATAAAGAATAATTACCATAAGCGCAACATTTGTACGGTATTTACTCGATACGATCTATGATTAATTCAGTGTTTTATTATTGGATTAAGAATAAATTTGCACACAATCCTAAAATGCCTTTCACACAATATTGTATAGGTAAAATAATATTAATTTGTACAGACTTCCTAAAATCCTTTAATAAAAAATTCATTTCGGGGCACAACGCCTTAACCATCCACCCATTCTCCATAACTTGGTGATTAATTAAGTATTATTAAACTACAGACTTTCCTAACAAAAAAATGCATTAGAAATATGAACAATGGAAGAGGAGAGAGATATTTTGAGAATCCTAAGTTTTTTTTTTATTCTTCCGCTAAATCCTTAATTCAAACACTCTTAGATGTATTTGGAACAAATCACCAATGGAAATTGGTAAGAGGAAAGGTCAAAATTTTACTTTTGCCCCACTGGTATTTAGAAGCTATGCCATCCAGCCTCAACACAACGCTGAACAATGAAGTTCTATCCATAACCGTTTGGACAGCTAGCTTGCTTAATTCACTGAATCTTCCATATTTATACCTGCAACTATCTATAGTTAATATACTCTTTTTTGATTCCTATTGATCTAGTTTGATTCTAATTGATCTTAGTAAAGGCTGTATACCTGCATATATCATCACAAGATTAATGAAAATAATGCTCATTATTCAAACAATATTCAGAATCTCTAATGGTATCAGGCATTATTATCTCTCACGAGAACCCATTCCTCTCCCATGGGCTGCTCAGATCCACCACATCTCACTGCCGCAACAATCACTGTGCCTGCCTCGGCTTTCTCTTGATTCAAAACGCCGACATTGATCGCCATTGCTAAAACGCTCAACTCCTCTCAAACTTACGCCTATACACCCAACAGGCGTGCACAGTGGTTGATTCTCTCCTATTGGCTTGACTTAATTTGATAGCCATCGATGGTTTACTCCATGCCCTTCTGATAAAACAACAACAAGAAGTTTTCTGAAAGCGTCAAATCAGCCTCCTGTGACATGCCATTCGGTATTCAGTCTCTGACTCACTTGCAAACCCTTATTGATCTACCACATCGCTTTCCAAAGAGCATGGGGAACATAACTCCCAAAGGGCCTCTACGCAAACGATCTCGCTCACTGTTTATGAGTCCTCAAGGACGACTCACTCGAACCTTCGTGATGTAAATCTCTTGCCGAATACTTACACAAATCTCAAAGCTATCTCTGTATGAGTTAGCCCGCCACGATGTCCACTCTTCAAGATGATCTCGTATGTCCCTCCATGTGTGGGTTGATGACTTCAAAGTAAATTACTGCTGGAATTCCGTGCTAGGGAAAATCCCATCGTCCTTGAGGATCGCCATGATAAACCTGATTGACTTGAGCCTACCTCAAACGGCAATAAGCCAGGCAATACCATTAGTACTTTCTGCTCACATTCAACTTATCGAGCCAGTAATAACTACAACTCGTTTTCTTCTCCTGCCACCTTGGTGGAATTTCAATGGCCGTTCTTCCAATTAACAGATTCCAGTGCAAATTACGAATCAAAACAGTCCAAAATCGCCTCATCCTCAAGTCCAGCACCATGCCAATAATCAATGGACTCCAGGTTCCATCCAAATCGCGGAATCACTCTCAGGCCGTGTATTACAAAGGATTGTCTTCTTTGCCTACTCAATGATCTGATATACAGGCCACACCGCAAAACGATGGTCCTCCAGGCTCGTCTTTTCACTCCTCCAGCACCAACGCCCACTACAACCGCCACTGGATATTCCTCCTCTCTCACTTGCTTGTTTTGATTCCCCGCAACCACCATGGTCACTCTGATCCTCCAGAAACTTGTCCCTATCCCTCTACATAGGATGGTCCTGACACCTTGGTATTGGTGATGGTTCAGGTTTACGTATAACTCATTCTGTCCTGGTCAACTACTCATTAGGCTTCTCGTCCCTTTAAATCCTTTACTTATCAATATTCTGTGTGTTCCTGCCATGCAAAAAAATCTTATTTCTGTCTCTCAATTTTGGCAAGTCGAATCTTAAACTCCATTGAATTTTTTCCAACTCATTTTGATGTGAGGATCTACGCACGAAGGAGATTTTCATTCGCGGCCCGAATAGAAATGATTGTATGAAATGGCGCCAGTGTGTGCAAAGTTCCTGCTGCTCATCCCCGTCCGCCATGATTGGTGTTTAAAGCCTCTCCCATGCAAGACTGGCAACAACGCCTCGTTCATCCAATCAATCGAACCCTCATATTTGTCAGCATTTTTTCTTTACCATTGTCATCTAAGTCTGTTAGTTCAAATTTAATTCCTTCTTGTCAATGTTCTAAAGTCACAACTTCCTTTTAGTGAGTCTTCTCTTAATAGTCGTGTGTTCTCCTTGATCTCATTTACACTGATGTTGGGGTCCATCTCCAATTGATTCAATGGACATTTTTTGAATAATTACATATTATTTTTCGCTTTGTCATTTTACTAAATATGTGTGGTTTATCCTCTCAAAAAAAAATCAGATGTTTTTTCTCTCTTTCCAAAGTTCAAGCTATGGGTTGAAAACTTAAAGTTTCAACTTCAGTCGTCTCAATTTATTCACGATGCGTGTGGCGAGTATCAAAAACTCAGCACCCCGTTTTTCTCTATCCATGGCAATCACGACACTTACCACCCCACCCACCTCCTTCAACAACCACAATGGCGCATCCTGAGCTGTCGACACGCCATCTTGTTGAAACCAAGCCTCACAACATCCTTCCACACACTCCTCTTTGTACTTTGTCCCCCTCTTTTTGGTCCTCATGCCTTCCTTGCCTGCCCGCTTACTTAATCAAAACCGCCTTCCCCACACCTCTTTCTCGATACCGTAATCACCCTTTGTGCCGCTCTTTTGTTGAAACTCACCAATTACTATAAGTTTGGTGGTGTTTGGTATTTCTATGCTACCCATGGTTGACTCCCCTCACTCTCGTCACACAAACTTGACCTCTTTCTCGCCTTGTGCGTTCCTTGCTATTCTCTCACTCAAAGTGCCTATACATGCTTTTGAATCCATCACAACATCGCCTCTTTTCTCTCACGCCCAGTGTCCTGTCTTTTGACGAGTCCCTGTGTTTTCCTTATCCTTCTTTTTTCCTCTTTCTTTTCCTATGGCAATTCCCTCCCCTCCGGTGCTTGGTTTCCCCACCCACACTGAACTTGTTGTTCCCAGTAACCAGCCTTGCAGGTTGTTTTTCAATCAACTTCTGGCGCCTTACACTTCTCTCTGCTTTGCCTTCCCCTGCACATCAACATCTTCTCATTACTACCGCGGTTTCATCTCCCCGCTTGTAGCCCCTACCATAAC
>VIGQ01002143.1:15000-46654 GCA_009663005.1 Actinidia chinensis | reverse complement strand
GTTTACTATTTTTTTATTATTGTTGTTAGATGATATAATGTGGTGTAAGTTAGTAATAAGTGTGTGTGGATGAGTAGTAAGAGGAAGTGGAGTGTGGTAATCTCTATCATGATATATATATCTTTGTGTATTAGTGTTAATTACCATCCTAGACACTTTTATCACATTTGTTATGTAAAAACCTGACCAAATTTTGTTTGTTCATACCAGCCTAGATGTCATGATATGTCATTTCATCCATTCAGTCCTCCTATCTGGCTTAATGCCATTCAAAAGTCCACGCTTTTCTGAGAAAAGCTTGATGAAGCATCAATTTTGTAACTTAACTGACTGTCTGGTTCAATTCTATAGGTAAAGTAGGAATGGTGTTGTGCTTGTCCTGTGCAAACCAAGCAGTGTAGAAAGGCAAAGTTCCTCCTACGCAAATTGATGTAGGCATAATTTAAAGTAATCAAATACCACATAGGAAACGCAGAATTTTTTAGAGGACGAAATCACACGTACTTAGATGATGATCAAAGCCCAACAAGACATAATCGGATCCACCGGGAGTCCGAGATCTAAAAAAGAGACCCGGTTAGCGGCCCAACGCGGTCGGCCGGGGGAACTTTGTCTCCCAAGTAATTCATAGCCATCAAGGGATTAGAAATGTTTAAATGTATTATCCTTACCTTAAACCGTTTTGGGTGTGTGACCAAAGCATTCTAGATGCCTTCATGGATATCCCTTGGAATATTCCCCACGTGTCGTGAGCTCGGCAGGCTCCTCCGATCTTACCAGAGCTTGGCTCAACACTTCCAAGACGATTTGACTAAGTCCAAGAATGGCACAACGACCCGACATCTGGCAAAAGAGATTTCGTTGTGCCCACGGTAAATTGGCTGGGGGCACTCCGATGCTCAAGTCAGTAATTGCCCTCAAAAAGATAAATAGAAAACTGTTTAATACATTAGTAGAAGAGTCCTAGAATCTAATTTATTCGACAAAAAATAGGTTATAAATATAACTCCATATGTGTTTGGTACAAAATAGAAGTCCATAGAAATCATGTCTATTGGGTAAATATAAAATCGTACCTTTTAGCATATATGAGAAGTCCAATAGAAAGTCCATAAAATAGGAGAAGTCCATGGAATCCATAGAAACCGTGTGTTTATTACAAGATTAGAATACACAAATCAATCGTGTGTGATACCAATAAAAGTCCACATAAATGCATGTGCGTTCAGCACAACATATCATCCTACCTGTTCAGCATAAGTAGAAGTCCCTAGAACAATTGATAGAAGTAGTCCATATGAATCCTAGAATCCATGATTGTTTGAAGAAGATAGAAATACATGCAATCCAAGCTTGTTTTGGCAAAATAATAAGTCCATAGCACTCCTTGCATGTTCGCCCAAGGTTATAATCCATACGTTGGGCATTAGAATTCCATAGAAATCCATAAAGGAGAAAAAAGTCCAAGATCCAAGAAATCTCATGTGGTGTTTGGAAAATATAGAAAATATACATCCCAACGTAATATAGGAGAAATATATACAAATCCTATTGTTTCACTAAAGTGAAATCCGTAGAATCAATTGAGTAGAATTAGTCAATAGAATTCACAGAAATCCAATGATTGTTTTTAAAAAGATAGAAATACATGCAAATCAAGCGTGTTTGACACAAATAGAAATTCCACAGAAATGATGTGCGAATGCCCAACATATAAAATGCATACCTTTTTAGCATAATGTAGAAGTCCGTAGAAATCAATTGAGTAGAAGTAGTGCGAATGCACAACATATAAAATGCATACCTTTTAGCAAATGTAAAAGTCCGTAGAAATCAATTGAGTAAAGTAGTCCATATAATCCATAAATCCATGATTGAAAAAGAATAATTACATGCAAATCCAACTTGTTTGCCACAAATAGAAGTCCAAGAAATCCTTGCATGATTCCTCACAAGGTAAGTTCATAATTGTTGAGCATAGAAAGTCCATAGAAATCATAATTAGAAACATCGTAAAATCTATGAAATCCATGTGTCTTGGAGAATATAGAAAGACATACAAATCCATGTATGGAAGAAAATACATACAATTCAACTTGTTCAGCTAAAGTAGAAGTCCCTAAAATCAAATTGGATAGAAAGTGTCGATTAGAATCCATAAAAATCCACGATTGTTTGAAAAAGATAGAAATAACTGCAAATCCAAGTTTGTTGCAACAAAATAGAAGCCAAGAAATCCATGCCCATCATCATAAGGTATAAATCCATAATCGTTGAGCAGTAGTTGAGCAGTTGAGAGATAGAAGTCCGTTAGAAAATCCATAAGTAGAAAAAAGTCTGGTAGAATTCCAAGAAATCCACGTGTTGGAAAAATAGAGAAAGCACATACAAATCTCAAATGTGTAGGCACAAAATAGAAGTTATAGAAATTTCATTGCACGTTGTGACAATGTATGAATTCATACTTGTATGAGAGATTAAAAATTGAAGAAAGTCCCTAGAAAACCATGAAAAAAATCCATGTTGTTTGGCAAAAAATAAAAATCCATACAAAGCAATTGCGTTGTAGGGCACAAAATATGAGTCCACACAAGATTTACCTGCCAATGCTATGCGTATGTCATGTAGATTTTAGGTCTGGTGGGGGCATTCTAGTCGTACTCGTGCCATCCAACTGTCATCCGACTTATCAGCCCATTAGAGCAATTCATCCGTACTATGGCCTATCCAACCGATAAGGCCCATCCAGCACATTCCTGCATCTAGACTTCTTGCCTCCCAGTTTTTGCATGGACCAAATCACAACAAAAATTTTCAAGATTTCGAAAAACATAAGATCATACACATCTCCTTGAGGAGAATGTCATATGCATGGGTACCAAATCATTTGATATAGATAATTTAGTGTTAAGGACTTAAGTTCAATACTGCGATTGGAAGATCTTGTAAACAAAGAACGTCCTATTGCGGACACAACATGCTTTAGTAAGAGGGGAACCTTTAGTTTAATGAACTATTTTAGAATGGATGTCCATTGTAAAGAGGTTGAATTGTAGGCCAGTGAGAGGTGAGGAAGTGATTCGAATCCAACTGATGACAACAACAAACAAGCAGCAGTTGATTGAATGTCCGTCATACTTTTTAAATGGGTTCCGTTTAAAAAAGTGAGGGCCAAAAGAACAATGTTGTATAGAAAAACAAGCTGTTTACATGACGAACGAAACGGGTGTAGGCTGATTACATGGCAAACGGGCTGTTTGAACTGCCTGGCTTCATGGTATAGAACAACAAGCTTGCATTCCCTCCTTAGGCGTGATTCTTCATACAAAACTAGAGAAAAATTGTCAATTAAAATTGTTCTCAATAAAAAGCAAGATATCTATAGGAGAGAGAGATTTTCCTGTTGTTGTCATCACAAAAGGTCTCAATTGGTTCGATGACTATTTAGTTTATCTCAACATTCGTTAAAACACCCGTAATTCTATAGCACGAGTCAACCCAACAAGTCTTGATTGAGGGATAAGTAGGTTAGGGGGCAATCCCGAATCATTTTCACTTTTGAAGAAAACTGCAGATGAATAGTGCACCAAATGATAGTTAAGCAAAAATTACTGCCTTAAATAGTTACTGATGATGATCTTCGTACCCTTTGCTCAAAAAGTAAACCAAAGCCTTTTTACTTAGCGTATATAGGATACTCCTAAAATCAATGAAAATGTAATTATGAGTTATAAAGAAAAATTGCCCCATTCAACGCAGCAAAGCTCCAGTTTAGTAACTGCCACAAAAATACAAAAAGTATACTTTTATTAAGGTGCTTTCTTCATGGAAGGTAGGCCAAATTTGTTTACAAGAAGTAAAAAAAAAAATATATGAGTGAAACTTAACAATCAACAAAGCCACCATAGCAAATTCCAGAATGTTCAACAAAACCAACTCCTAACCTGCCTAAAATATAAAGGGTGACTGATGAGTCCTCCACTAGGCACATGTACTCTCACTAGCACAGTACTCTGCTTTCCATCGCTACTTTTCCTTCCACCCAATCTTCTCTCTTATCTTATCTGCCAAAGTCTCCCCCACAACCTCATACATATTATGCATCGTGCACGGGGCGTCTAAACATTAAGAACTCTAAAACAACAGAGTGATTGAAATTTTATGTTTTCTAGCATATAGTACATCAAAGATACGATAGAACCTTGCAAACCTAGTTGAATCAAAGAGATTTACAACAAGGGTTTATATTTACTCACAGCAATCATTTTCACGATTACCTCATGAGATTTAAAGCCCTTGTTATATCTGAACTTTGTAGTGAGGTGGGTCAATAGAGGCATGAGGCATGTGAATTTCCAGACCTCACGGCCTCTCCTCCTTCCATTAGGAACTTCCTGTTAAATATTTTCAAATCGCCTAACTACATAGTAAGAGCATTCAAATTGCGATTCTACACTAAATAAATAGTAAAGAGAAAGAATAGTGAATAATGATAATAGAATGCGTACTGGTAAGGTACTCCAAGAGAGTCCCCTCACTCTCCAAATTTACGTTAAATTGTCAATCACAACATCAACTCTACGATTGATCTATTCCTGAATATTGTGTGAAAATGTTCAATATTATAGCAAGTAATTACAAGAAAAAATTAAAAAAAAATGAGCTATTGTCAAGGATAATGCACTTGCTTATTCATTGTACCTTTAGATCTTTTTGCATTATTCAGTGTTACAATGGGGGAAGTGAAACCCCTGAATTGTTAGCCCGTTGTTCTTTCTAATAGGGACAAAAAATCAAGATGAAAAATAAGAAATGAGATTAAATTGAGTAATTGTTAATAAATGTCATTCTTCATAGAAAATTTCATTCTTTCTTATTGTGCATCATTCAGCTATTGAGGACGAAAAGATATATATTGTTTTGCACTTGCATCTTATATACTAGAAAATTCATTAAAACTAATTGGGTCGTGACGTCGTTTCGATCCGCCTACACCTCTCGAGCATATCTATAACCGCTTGGTTCAGGAGATGTTGCAGCCATCAAAACGACCCTCTAAATGAGAGGACCCCAACAAATCGTCAATCAGGGTGGTTTTCCCTGCCATACGGGGACCCATGGTAATTGCAAATCCGTAAACAAATTTATCATAGTTAAAATTGTTGGGATATAAGAACCACCACCAACACTGTAATAACCCGATTTTATATTTGGGTTATAATTAAGATTATAACTTTTGTGGATAAAAGTAAGAAGAATTGAAGTTTAAATAAGGTAATAAATTATGTAAAAGATGGAGGGACGAAAGTGTAATTTTTATAGATAAGGACAGATTCTCCCGTCGTGTGGAAAGAAACGAAAAAGGAAAAAGGGAATAAAAAGATAAAAGGAAAAGAAAATGATGTGATGATTTGTTGAAATTGATGGGTTTGAGTTGGGTGTTAGTTTAATGTGGTAATTAAAGAAAAGGGAGAGAAGAGTATGAGAAAGAGAGTGACGGAGAAGAGAGAGCGCACGGCAGAGAGGAGGAGAAGATAGAAAGATGAGAAAAGAAAGAAATATGAGACTTGGAGAAATTATTTGGGTTGTGGTTACTTCTTTGATAATGAAGATATGGTGTAGATCGACGGTGGGTGTGAGATGATGTCGGATCACCCCCCCCAGGTAAAATTTTAGTATGTATGATGGATCATGGGAGCCAGGTATCTTCATATCTAATGGGGTTAATTGCAATTTGAGGTAAGCAGGAGGATATACAATATGCTTCTAAACTCCGAAGTGTTTTCTAAAAAATATATATTTTGTATTCACTCTTGAGGCATTGTGTGCTATCTGTTGAAATCCATGGTATTTGTTGGCATCGTGATAGTTATGATGTTATGTTTGATGGCTAAATGCTATGGAATGAATGGTACATGTACTGAGGGGTCTGACATAGTTCCATAAAGGACCGGAAAAAAGCCGAGAGCTTGGAGTGGAGACGGGGATGAGGGCGATAAACTGTAATGTATCAGAAGGAGGGAAAGACCTGTATGAGGGTCTTTGATGAAATATTGATTGTTGACTACTCTGACATTGTGTTGAGCCAATTAGTGATTCGGTGAGCATTATTCTGTTGATGTCTACTTCCCTGCTTAATTTATTTTTTCAGGCGGACGTGGACGGGAAGTTCGGATAATACGAGATGGGTCGATGTGAAAGACGGAACGAATTCCTGTGGCCCTTTCCGCTTTTCCCACTCTCGGTTTTACTCCCACCGCTACCTCCTTCTCTCTGCACACCTGCACTAAAGGGTTCAGGAGGGTTGAAAGAGACTTAAAGATTTTGATCTTTTTGTATTAATAAAAATTTGGAGACTATGAATATTTGAAGGAAAATAGTGCTTGATTTATATTTGATGGAAAAATAAGGCGAAAATTAGGTAATTAATTTTAACGGTCCGGGAGGGGAGGGTCGTCACAAACACCTCATCAGGGTGCAAAATTTACAAAACACAATAGATTAACCTCCCTATAATTTTTGACTATCTAAGTCCCCAGAAAAATAAAGAAATACCTTCACTCATCTGATCTGAATGCATCTTGAGCTATTCAAAAATAATAAAGTTTTCTCTAACAATTGAGACAAATGAAGCAACAAATAGACAGTGCTTAATCCTCCATTGACGAAACTTTGGCTAGTGCCAATGGCCAAATAGATGCACTTCTATGCCTCCAGGAAAGAGGACTCCCACACTAAACCCCACCAAGAACTTCAAAATCTGTTCTCCTAAAAATCCAAAACTAAAACAAACAAAATTCCAATAGGATAAGCACGAAAAGGAAAAACTCAAAAACATAAATCTAGAGTGAGACGCGACAATGACCAATCAACTGAAAATATAAAACAAAAAACAAATATGCGAAACAAAATGATCTTAGCGACCTAAGTTGCAAGTCCCTCTCTGTGACATCTCAAATTCTAAAAAAACCTTCCCAGTGGTATGTCCTCATACAAATCAAATACATAACTAATAACAAACAAAAAACATGATGAGAATAACAAGAGACCCACGCTAAACAAAACAGGAGAAACACAAGAGAGATAGAGTTGTAGTCTAAAGTTTGCAAGACTTGCTGCTTCCTATCATCCAGAAAATGATTCCACAAAAACCCTCAATAACTTCAAAATTCCGACTTCCTACAAAATACAAAAAATTAAACTATCTAAATAACCACAACAGATATCAAAGGTTTTTCATAAATAAACATAAATCTAAAGTAAGACAACCATCACAAAAGTAACCAAAAAATTAAATGAATACAAAAACCAAGATTATTTATGTAAGCGACACCCTTTTTCTTCAAGTGCTTGTGCCAAAAAATGGTCAAGACCTGCTCATCCGTTCAATTGCGAGTACACACCATCTCAATTATGAAAAAAACCTCCGTAATAGGTATGTTCCCTACAATCAAATATATAATAAGCAAAACAAATTCCTAGAAAGAAAGACAAGAAGAGAAACCTTGAGAACAGATGAGAGAGGACATCACTAGCAAAGCAAAAAAAAAAAGAGAGAGCGAGATGAGACTCAAAGCCATAAGAGGACAAATAGCTTCAGCTTCTATGTCCATGAAAGAGGATTCCACAAACCCAATAATTTCAAAATTTTGCTCACCTATAAAATCCAAAACATTTAAGATTTTAACAGAGCAAACATAAATCTAAAGCAAGACCACCCATGACCATAACTGAAAAAGAAAACAAATAAAAAAAATACGCAAAAACAAAAACAAAGATATATATATAGCGACACCTCTTTTGCATAAAAATGGTCAGTTACATGTGCGGCCTCAGTTGCAAGTCCCGCCGCTATCACATAAATTTTTGAAAAGCGTTCATCAATATGTAGTTCTCTTGCAAACCTATAATTGGTGAAAAAGCAATTGTTTCTTAGATGAGATAGTGGAGTTAATACCCATCAAAATAAGGACTATGGTATATGATCTTACTCTTAGTAAGGCAAGATAAAAACTACCAAACCAAAAAGTGATGAAGTCGTATTTCAATAATTTTTGTTGGTAGTTTGAAAAGACTTCCAACTGGCAATCAAATGAATTATCCAACGATGGTTAGTTTTTAAGGCCACTATAAGCATTTTAACCATTAACTCAAGATTTAAATTTAAGCCCTTGTTATTGTATCTATTGTGTCGAGGCAGGCAGACGTAAGCATGCTGAGGCAAAAATGTATTGTCATAGACCTGCTTGACTATCCTCCTCCACAGCATCTTCCTGTTAAATATTTTCAAAATTGCCCATAACAACCTAGAAATAGCTAATTCAAGGGAGGAGATCTGCATGGATAAAAAGTAAAGAGAAAAGAGAATGACCAGCAAAATAATGATGCAGAATGGTACCTAGTAAGTACGCAAAACAGATCATCAACCCTCATTCTGCACAAACTTAGAATCACCAACATGAACTCTATTATGTGCTCTGTTTCTGAATTTATTGTGCAATATCTAAAAGCAAATAACATGCATAAATTAGACAAAAAAAACTATTTCAGACATGAATAACTGAAAAAAAAATAATATTATACTTGTTATGGTTACACCTTTGCTGACTTGAACATTGTACCTTTCAATGTCAAATATTTTGTGTTTGTTGGTGGGTCACATGGATAGAAGTGGACCTCTTGAATCCTAGGCCGAGGCATTTACAAAAATCTAGAAGAAAAGCATTATAAATACATATTAAATTCATAATAGTTATTAAATCATGCAGGTTAGAAGCACAAAATACGATTTGCATATTAAGCACCAAATACTAGTTTAATTGCTTATTTTGTGTATAACTTTAAGCTAATGGGGATCTAAGCACAATACCGGTTTGTAATTGCATCTATGTAATCGAAAATTAGTTCTACTAATCAGCCTACCTCGTTTGGATCCAATACTACATCCCCTCGTAGCAGCCATCTATTTGTTTCTACTCAGGAAGCTCTTGCAGCCAGCAAAATTATAGTAATGCATTTTAATCTAGCAAAGGAACCTAGTAATTGAGGGAGGGGGTAAAGCTTTTCAATGTGACAAGACACCTGACCTATATATTTGTAATGCCAGCAAAAACCATGCTAACAATAAGTAATACAAGTTGTTTTGTTTGAAACTAGTAACTATCTATCATTCAACTATTAAGGATTACAGCATTTAATACCAATTCGGTTTGAGTTTACATCTTATGTTACTAGAAAAATGCATAAAATTAATCAGCCTGGCCTCTTTCTTTTGCGAGTCATCCCACATACCTCCAACGGCATAACTCGCATCTTGTTTTTACCTGCTGGACGTTGATTTGTGCTATCAAGGGTGACTCAGCCTTACCAAAGGAAGTTGTTAAACACCAGTGGCACGGAACACCAATTTCCATCTCTCCCTGTTTGCAGAAAACCCCGAATAAAACTCAGTCCTTTTGTTACAAGAGGCGGAGGATTCCACCGTAAGTGCAGATTTCAAGATAAAATCAAGCTAATTAGGTCCACAAAATAATGATGGTCACAAAGCACCTGAACTATTTTCAATGGTCCACAATCGAGGAGATGAGCATCAAACAGGGAATATATCCCCAAGTTTTTAAGCACTAATGATGTCTCCTAGAAAAAGAAAAAAGCTGAATCCCTCCCCACACTCATTTCCATCTCAAAGAAACTTAGAAACAGGGAATATATCCCCAAGTTTAGCACATAATGATGTTCTAGAAAAGAAAAGCTGAATTCTTCTCACTCCCATTTCCCGTCCAAGAACTTAGAGCCTGATATTTGTTTCAAAGTTAAGTCAATTTTCGGGAGAGAAGAAGGATATGCACATAATTCATACCTAGACCGTAAGTTAAATGCTAGCCTGAATAATTAAAATATGAAGTTGGAAACTGTTGAATTATTTAGAATCCTTTGAAAATTTAAAGAGCAAAGCTCATAAAAAGTACATGACAACAAGACAACTATCTAGGATCTTTCAAATTCAAGTATTTTTCATGTGCTTTTTAAGTGCGACACAGTCAGCAAACATTACCATATGTGTTCACTCCTCAATGCAACTTATCGTAGAAATCTATACAAAGTTGGGTAATAATCCCAACAAAATCTGTCCAATCAGGATGTTTTCCCTTCCACACAACATTATGCAATGCCTTTAAGCAAGTTCATTATAGGCAAGTCATATAGATAAGTTAAAAATGTTGGGGAATAAAAACAACACTAAACTTGATGACGAAAATTTAATAAACACAATAAACATCGAGACACAAAGAAGCAGCAAACAAATAGTGCCCTTACTCCTCATGACAAAACTTTGCCAAGTGCAATGACCATAATAGCTGCAGCTTCATGCTAAATAATTCGTTGCTCAACTCAAAAAATAGGAAAAACATGTATGCCCGACATAAAGAAGTCCATAAGATAATCCAGTGTGTTCAGCTCCCTAATAGAAATCCATACTTCTTCAACAAAGTTCATTGTCGCAAAAAATATTTAAAAAAAAAGATAAATAAAATTTAAATCATTACATGTCGGGCACAAAAAAGATTTCCATAGAAATGCAATCCTCATTCAAACACAATTCAAAAAAATCCATAACTGTTGAGCATAAAGATAGAAGTCCAAAGATTCCATAAAGTAGAAAAAGCGATTAGAATCCATAGAACGCCAGTTGTTTGGCAAATAACATAGAAAGTATAAAAATTCAAGTGTGTTTGGCACAAAATAGAAGTCCATATATAGTTCGACCACAATGCTAAATCTCATACTTATTGAGACAAGGAAATCATGCTCAAAATTTGTGCTCGATTTTGCAAAATGGAAAAGCATACATTCTTGACATAAGAAGTCATGCCTCCACCAAAAAATATAGAGAAGGCCGTGCTCCACCACAAGATCGAAGAAGTCCATAGAAATCCATTCTTGTTTTGTCAAATTAGAAATCCATACTTCTCAGGCATTGTATTGGTAGTAGAAATCCCATAAATAAAAATCCAAAGAAATCTATATGGTTGGGACACAAATAGAAGTAAATACAAATCCATGTATGTTTGGCACAAATAAAAGTCCATAGAAGACTGCCCGTTCGGAACCATGTATAATCCACATTCTTGAGCATTAATAGTAGAAGGAAGTCCATTTAGAAATCCATGCGTCAACACAATGATGTACTCCGGCCATGCGTTGCCGTATGACTTGTAGAGCTAGATTTTAGATAGGTGGGTGGGTATCCAGTCATGCCGGGCCACTCGAGAACATACTACGGCCTATCAACTGATAAGGCCTATCCAGCCTCTTGCAATCAGATTTTGGCGTGACAATATCATGATAGAAATTTTCAAGGATAGGATCGAACACATTGTACATTATATGTTGATATAGATAATCCAGTCCAAGAAGGCGCAATAAATTGATATGGGTTGTTATACAACATAAATTCCAATTAGCGTGAGGGCCCACGCTATAAAAATATGGTCGTGTCCAAAGGATGATTACATGGCGAAATGGGCTTGTGCTTGTTTCCGTGCTGTTTGAATTACTCCCTAGGGTTATGCTCATTCAAAAGCCGAGAAAAATTGTTAGTGAAATTTCTCTCTTATAAAAAGTATGCATTATATATAGATATAGATATTATATATATATATATAGAGAGAGAGGAGAGAGACGAGAAAGAAAAAGAGAAGCGGGAAAAAAGAAGAGAAAGAGAAGAAAAAAGAGAAGGAGGAGAGAGAGAGAGGCTCCAATTGTTAGTCCCCAACAATGAGGTCTCCATATTTCTTCCAATTGTTGTGTCCTTTTGGTGATGGCTCTCTACAACAACGAAAGCAGGGGGGGTGGTTAGCTTGTGCATAATAGGGGATAATAAAAACTATCAACTATTGTATTCGATTAGAAGCCCCTCCAAAAACCTGCGTGACACAAAATGATGGTGGTGCCTGTCAGAGATTAAACTATGGGCATGCAAGGGAATTCCTCAAAAAAAATGAGCTAGAAAGTTGTTCAATTCCTGGATATCGAGCCTTATGTTGAATGTTATACATCACTATGATCTCTTCTTGATCCCCATAGCAATAAAACATATAAGAAATTTCCCATGGCAGTGATGACCGAAGAAGAATATGGGTAAATACAAAAGTCCATGTAAAAAACAAAAATGTGAAATAAATTTATAATATTGATGTTATTGAGTCTAATACCACAACGTGGAAGTTTTGAACATGGATAATAGCCAAAAAAAAAAATAGGCTGAAGAAGCATGCTTTATAACAAATAGGACACCTTCTTTCGTTCTATTTCTGTTCTGTTTCTATTTTTCTTTCATGTTGACTATGGTTTTCCATTTAAAAAACAATTTAAATCAAATATCATACCTTCTGAAAAGGCCAAACTTGATTTGTGTTGTCCACGAGGTAGGGCCCTACCAAATAAGGTTTGGCACCAGTGGTGATGACCACCTGCTTGTACCTCTCACTTGTGTACGTGTAGATCCTTTAATAACTCCAGCCCTCAAGGGGTTCTTTGCAATGGGATGGGACTATGTCAATGAAGATCTCGGTAAGAAAGAAGATTGCTCAAAAAGTGAAACAACTAACGGCCATTATCTAATAATCTGCAACTGCTATAGCCCTTCAAGATATGGGTTTTATTATATAAGTAAAAATTGCCGCCCCAAAAATGTTAAAAAAAAATGCAACAAAAAAGTGATTTTTCTAGCAAAACCCGTATCACAATAGATTTCTAGCCCCATTTATATAATTAAAAGCAAAAGGACAAATGAATAAATCATCCCTGTGTGAAAGTTCTATACTTATGGAACTTCTCAATTCATAAGTGATGTGTTACGTTGCACTTGCCCTTTGCTTGTCAGCTGCAAATAAGTACTGCAATCACTAAACATTGATAGGTTTTAGGAAAGCCTGCAAATCATGATGGTCCTTTGTGGTGTGCCCATGTAGGATCACGCCTGCTTCTTTCCCAAAATCCTTTTTTCCTTGTGCAAAAAATATGCCAAGGATGAAATAGCGAAGCTTTAAAAAAACTTTAAAATGTAATTTTGAAGAGCGAAGTAGAGAATCACCAGGAAACAGCCTTGCCAAGTCTTCAAAACCACATTAATATAGATGTCACACGTGCAAAAACAAAAATAAAAAAAGAATTCAAAAACTTTCTAATAGCAATGGCCTTTAGATAACTCAATGTCCATATCTAAACAAACAAAATATAGAACATTAGAACTGAAAATCAAAACAAACAACCAAAATAAGATTTTTTTTTTAGAATTTAAGAGAAAAGAAAAACGGGTAATCCATCTTATCCTAGTTCCCTTTCTTAATTGTCTCAAAGGACAAAACCGAAAGCAAACCCAGATTGACAAAAAGATTTACGAAAAGGGCACACAATTTCCCAAACTATCAATTGTATATTGTTAATAGACAATTGTGTATTCAGCCATTCCAATATTGCACTTCATTTTATCAAGAATTTCTTAGAAATTTTCTCTCAAAAGGAAAATGAATGGGAAGATAAGATTACTTATGAAGAAACCTTTACAGCAATGGTGACCACCTCACACCAAGACAACGATATGCGAAAATTTTTCTTCAAAAGGGAAAATGCATCTGGGAAGATTACTTACTGAAGAAAGAAAACCTTACAGCAATGGTGGACACCCTCACCAAGACAACTATAGGCAGCTGCAATTGAATCACATGTCCAGACAGAGTTATAAAAAATATCCAACCAAAATAGTGTTCAAACCAATAATCATGTAAAAAATAAGAATCCTATAAAATATGAAAATTCAATCCTTTGGTAATGGGCGAAAGCCTAGAAAACAAAAAAACCAATGAACAAAAAAAAAACAACAACAAAAAAAACGAGGAGAAAAAGAGAGCATACCTTACTTGAGATAAAGGTGGGATCACAAGAGCCCATGGGCTCAACACTGAAAAACATAAAAGTCCTCATGCTGCAACCTCATCTACTAATTAGAGAGAATATCATATTTGATCCTTATGGAGCTTATACATAGTGACCAAATTTGAGCCTCTACGGAGCACCTTTATTGTAGTTTTCTTATGGAGCTGCAAGGGCTCCAATCGACTGGCGATCCAATGGTGGGACCGTAAAGATTGAGAGCTTCCCAATTTCTTTGCTGTAATTTTTGAATATTTCAGTTTTGAAAGGAGAATTATAACAATAACACATATAATTCAACCGTACAGAATTCCTACCATATTCTTTCCAATAATAAATTTGCATATACTGTTTTTGGAACAAGAACTTTTATGAGAAAAACATAATAATCCAACAAAAAAAGAGTCTGAACATTTTCTTATTCCAAGACCAAAATAAAAAAAAAACTTTCAGTTTATCAGTCTATACCTTCAATTATATAAGAACCTATAGAAGCCAGGAACAAGAAAAGACCCAACACAATCCCAGTAATGGCATTAGCAAAGAATATAAGGAGAATTGAAGTCAATTGATGCATTGCTATATGACATTGATAACACTAATTTCCTCTTTCCATAATACTCCTAACCAAAAAAATAATTGATGAACTTGGTCATAAGCAATCAGTGTAGGGTTTGCAGTTTTTAGTTATTATCTGAAACTTGATCCTTACAGAGTTATCAAAATATGTCTACTTTCTGAGATGTGAGATAAAAAACCTTCTTCAATCATTGAATTTATTTAATCTATTGTCTTCCAAAAAATGCAGAAATAGAAAGGACTTTAGGTTGTCATTAAATTCAGAATAAAGCAAGACCAAAATTTTTCAAAACAGGAGACGCAAAAAGTATGGAGAAGGAAGCACTTTGTTTATGAGGAACAAAGAGGACTCAATCCAACTAGCCTACCTTACTAAGGCCTAATTATATTCTTGAATTTCAATAAAACACCAAAGGTCAATTTTTTCCCGTTGTTGTGTTGTTCGGCAAGCACAAAATAGAGAGTTTGCTAAAAATATTCGCAAAACATTTTGAAAGATTAAAAAATGCTTTTTGTGGGGAATACTTTGAAATATTTACCAACACAATCAAAACTTAGCTATAAATTGCATATGATTAATACAATGTATATGATTCTGAGTGCATAAGAACCCAATTAAGGTTTAAGCAATAATAGAATGGCTCTATGATACTTATTTTTTTTTTTTTTTTTTATTTATGTTATCGTATGGGTAAGCTGATTTGCCTTCGTTTTATTTTTTAAAAAAGAAAGTAAGGTATGATAAGTATCTGAATTCATTGTGTTACATTATTTGTTCATTGGTTTCGTTGTTATATGCGTTATTAAGGGAAATACTAGAATATTCTTATTCACTCAATGTTTTAATTCCATCTGTAAGGGGAAACATTTCAGCGAAGACAATAAATTTTGTTTTCCCTTGAAACAAGTATGCATATCACATCCATTAATATGAGTCCAAAAGTTGACAGAAGTGTAAAATACAAAAATATAAAACATGCAGAATAGAAGGAAATACCATGGGACGAAGATGACTAATCTCCTGGTGGCGAAAAACAAGCTCATTATGATGCAAACATTTACTATAGCTAAGTTGCCAATTTATAATATGACAAAATGGACATGCCAAACTCCAAGGGGGAATGGAATGCAGCCACTGAATTTTTTTCTGATATTGGTCCAGTTGTTGAGGGTTATCTCTCTGCTGCCCAAGGCTTGACGGAAGGATGACAAGGAACTCATATTCTTCGTGGGAAATAAGGCTCCTGCTTTAGCTAGAAATTAATTGGCTGTATATGAGGAAGGATTTCATGCTTGGCTTGGAAGAGGTTCCCTCCCTGTTTCTCCTTTTGTTGTTGCTGATGCGTGCTTCTATTTGTTGAAACTATAAAAAAAAAAAAAACCCAAACTCTAGAATGACCATAATAACACGCTGAATCTGAGCTCGGAAAAATGGGAATTTTTTAGTACCTCACAAGGTTGTATAACAAAAGTAATTTTGAAGTTTGACTCATTAGTACAAGTACAAGTAAGAGATGAATCCAGTCATGCTCTAGGAACTTCATCCGGAGCAAACTAGAAGTGAATGGATAGTATGTTTTGAACTACACAAATACCCAAATGTGCACTAAAAATAGAAAGATATATGGGATAAGGTTATCCTCACCATAATGTCCCTCTCTCACAAGAGTAAAAGCATGAAAGTACACTCTATTGCCAGGAATTGAAGAACATGGGGCGGGACAAGCTCTTAAATTTAAACCTAGAGCTTATGCAAAATGATAATCCTCGTATAATATTAACAATGGTGGGAGTCATCAACCCCACTAACGTATATATTGGTGAGGGCATCTCCACCTAGAGTATACGTTCCAAATGACTTATCAGCCCTCCTATCAGTAGGCCCATGCATATCACTGGAGAAAAAGAAAAAAAGTATAAGCATTTGAATTTGGCCACAAAAGACATAAGCACACATACTACCAAAATTTCACAGTGATTCAATTTCAATTAAATTGAGTCAATGAGTGTAAAGGTTGTAAGCCCAAAACAAAAAAGACTCACATGTTTGGCGGGGACTATTGCCAAGGGGAACACCTCTCCCAATAGATAAAAGTGTTTAGATTAAGGATCCAGGATTCGGCTCCTTTGTTTGCTGTCTGTTGCCCGTGATCATGTTTGTAGTTTACCACAGCAAGACAAAAGTTGCTGATTAAACAAAATACACAAGCACAAAGTGTCACAGAATACCAAAATTTCACGGGGGATCAATTCTAATAGAATTTGATGTCAAATGAGTTTTCAAGGGTTGTTAGCAGCAAAAAGAACTCACTTGTAGTGGGCAATGTACTAAGTGCCAGGGCAACACCTCAATAGCAAAGTGTTTTTAGATTAAAGATAATAGGATTCGGTTCCTTTGTTGTGTGCTTTCTGGTGGGTTCTTGTTTGTGGTTTTACCACACCAAGACACTTCAAAAAAAGTTGCTGATCCAATAGACAACCTGATAAAAACATTTATTTGACAAAGTAAATCTAGAAAAAAAAGAAAAGAATAACAAGATCTGAAAGTCTTGAAGGATTCAGTTGCTTCTGTCATTCTTCTTTGGCCCTTCTCCAGCGACACTGATTTAAGATTCAATTGGCGCATCAAACTTCTTAAGGCTACAATGATGGGATGTGGAAAAAATCTTGAAAGTTTTCCTTCTTCCAATTATGCCCACAACTCTCTTATTTTACTCTCCTCTTTTGTGTTTTTTTTTTTTTTTTGCAAATCTCACTTCTTAGCAAAAAAAATCTAGAAATTCTCGTGATGTGTTCTATTTTCTTTGTATTAAGTTCATCAAAAAAGAGGGAGGAGAACATTTGAACATGTCAAGGTCACTATGCCATGGTCTTAATAACTAAACATCGGTCAATTTTTTCTACAAATTTATTTTACATGTTTGAACTGTTTGCACTCATATACCCTTACATGATCCAGGAAACATAAATAATCATGGTTGGTTCTCATCGACCCTTAGGGTTGGATTCTTCTGGGAATAACACTTGAATAATAACATTATCAAAAATTAAGTTTAACAAGTATTTGGCACTATATCAGGGACTAGATTCATCTTCCCAGTCTTATGCTTGAGATTGGCCTAGAGCTTGTTGTCTGGTTCTTCTCCTTGTGTTGGAAGGGTATGCCTTCCGTGATGGGGTGTTTACTTTTACAATAAACAAACTCACTAACCCGGATAAAACCCATAAGGTTTAGAAAATGTCTAGGTGCCGTTAATAGACAATTGGGAGGATGGAGGATTTTTGTGAGACCAAAGCACATCAAAAAAATCACTCTAACTAATGCCGTTCTCACCCCAGTGATATAAAAAATAAATGGGTTAACAAACTACTTGGATACAAGCCGATTATATTAGCACAGACCAAACCACATATATCCCAGGCAAAAATAACAAAAACTACTTGAACAAAGCCTTAGGTATAAATCACAAGCCAACATTAACTGATAATTTGAAACTAATTTCATGACTGAATTGAAGTTGGGTCCACTTTTAGGTCGGTGATATGTTCTTGGTTCTTCAGCTGGGTAACAAGATCGGTCAATAACTCACACTTTTCGTAATGCCCGATAAGTAAGGGTCTGGATATGTAAAAACATTAAAGATCAGAACGTTACAAAATCAAATAGTTACATTTGAGAGGCATTATCGTTGTCTATGAGCATTTGTATGTAACACGAAATAGCATTAACAAGGCACAAATCATCATCATACTAAAAATGCCATTAGTTATTCAAATGTATATAAAGATGAATGTTTTTTGGGCAGGACAGTACGTGTACACACATGAATGGATACACCCTCTGCAAAGATAAGTAAACCTTCTGGATTACAACTTACTCCTATGAGGGGGGACAATAGTGCTCCATTCAATAGCTAGATAAACCACAAGACATTCTAAAATACGAAATTGAGCTATGTTTCGCTCCACGCCACTTTTGATTGGGGGTAACCAATTAGTGATACTGGTTCTTTTAAGCCTACCTTCCTCTTCTTCGATAGCCATATCGGAAGAGAACTAGAAAGGGCAATTATTCATCAACACACCAACAAATAATTACACATGAGAATCAATTGAAAACATTAAACAAACTCAGAATGGTATTGACTATTGACCAATGTGCCTTCAAAAGTACAGATTGATGTAGATCATGTCCACAATGTTTCATACCACAAAGTTAGGTGGGGTTGGACTAGACATACACGTGCGGAAAGAGTAATCCAACACATTAAAGTATAAATTTGAATATGAGAACACACCTATGTGCATAATCTTAACAGCTCTTGGACCCTGAGTCTTATCGAAAAATAGAAATTTTTGAATTCTGTAAGCCAGAAATTTCAAATACGTGTGACGCACATATATATAATTATTTGCGAGACTTAGATTGGTGGTGATCTGGATTTGCCAGATCAGCAATAAGGGGAAGCCAAACCATTGAAAAACACAAAAGAGCAACAAAACCACTTTTATTGCATGATTTTTGGAAACGATATTCTGCCATGTAGCAACAATGATCAATCATGGTATACACGAGCGCATTCTAACAAAATGGGAACAAAACTGAAGTCCAAGAGCGTTCGACAGTGGATCTCCCCCCCCCCCCAAATATAAGCAGCCCTTGTGTAAAAATGAAGTTCGGTTAGTTAAACCATCTACCTTTCACCAAGTAGAATTTTTCAGACCAAGACCAGATTTATTGTCCCATAGGAGCACATTCTGATATATATTATACCAAAATAAGTCAGTAGTCCCCTCTCACAACCAATATATGAGCCTGTGATTAACAGCTTTTCTTTTGTACGTCTTTTTTTTATGTTAGGGAGGGAAATTGCAGGGCATTTGTGTTCTGTGAAGGACCTTTTCTTCAAGTGATTATAAACTGAACTTATTGCTCAAATTAGTAGTACAGTGGATGTTGAAGACAAGTATAAAAAATAAAAGTTCATATGCATTAAGTAATGGGGCAATGGTTAGATCACTAATATCCCAAAAGCTTAAGCACATACTGGAGCGGGAAGGAACGAGCACAATTTTTAAGGAAAAAAGAAAAAAGTCTTTACACAGACACTTCGTTCCAATGTCCCTTTCCTACTCTCCTGGAATACCTTTTGCCTGTTCCGTGTTCGACCCCCCACGGTCTCATTCCCGTCAACCATTACTTCCCTTCCTTTTTTTGCAATATAACATGCATAAAGGGAGAATAAACACTGAATGCTTAGAACCTGTTAGAACCAGAGCCTGGCCTGATCCGATGTTAGATCACCATTAGCTGAAAAGCTTGGTTGTGGAAGGAAATGTGCCCAACAATACATATCATGTCAGTGACAACCACCAAAAGCACAGCAATAGTTTCAACTCAAAGACATGCAGGCTAGCCATTCAAACAATTCAGCAAAGGGAAGTCTCAGTACCTTAGTACTAGCAAAACAAAACAAAGGCAAACAGTCAATACATTTTATTACACAAAAATTCACTCACATAAGCTTAATAGGACAATGTAAAACATTCAGGCTTTGTCTAACGTAAAACCTAATATAAACTGAAGCTTGAAATTGAACCCGGAAAACTTCAAATTCAACTCAATTAAGGCCGAACAAAAAAAATATTACACCTTTAAAACAAGGTTACGTTACCTCAATATTAAAGGTTGTGGAGATCATGTGTTTTAGAAAGTATTAGTCAAAAGCATTAATCATCGCAACAAACATGCAAAATAGTCACTACACAACTCAAAATTCAAGTAATCCTAATTTGCAATTGACAAAGTACAACATATGACATGGACCTATAATATCCTATTAACTTGAGCTTAAAGTGAACCCGATAGTCAATAGCATTAGTACTCGCCCAAATACAAAACAATGCAAACAGCCATACATTTTATTACAACAAAAATTCAACTCAACATAAATTTAATAACAATTTATCCCATAGGCATTGTCAAAAACACCTAATTAACTTAGCTTGAAATTGAACCCGGGAAACTTCACATTCATTAATTACTGCCGAGAAAAATATACACATTAAAAACATGTTACGTCCCTCAATCTTAAAATGTGTGAAGATATTTATTTTGGGAGTACTTATTCAAAATCATTAATCCTCGCAAAATAAACCAATTCAAAATAGTCACTACAATTAAAACATATGAACATCGACTAATATACCTAACTAACTTGAGCTTGGAAGTTGAACCCTATAATCAATACCATTAGTCCTCAGCAAAATAACACAATTCAAAACAGTCAATACATAATATTACAAACAAAAATTCAACTCAACAAAGTGAATATAGACAATGTACAACATTAGGTATTGTCTAATAATACCTAATTAACTTGAGCTTGAACTGAACCCGGGGAACTTCAGTTCAAGTCAATTAGGGCAAAAACCTACAAATTAAACATTGTTCGTACCCTTCATTTTAAAGGTGGAGACATGCATTTTTTGGAAGTATTATTTCGCAAAATCATTATCCTCGCAAAATAAAAAATAATCCAACAGTTACTTACTCCACGTTACTCAAAAGTTCAAATCAGTATATTTGAAATTGACAAAGTACAACTATGACATTGACTATAATACCTAATTAACATAACTTAAATTGGAACCCGATAGTCAATAGCATTAGTACTCGCCAACACAAACAAAGGCAAAATAGTCAGTACATTTTATTACCAAAATTCCACTCACATAAGTTTAAATAGACATGTCAAACATAAGGCTTTGTCTAATAACACCTAATTAAACGTGAGCCTTGAATTGAACCCGGGAAACTTCAAATTCAGTTAATTAAGGCCGCGAAAAAAAATCTACCAAATTTAAAACACTTGTTTACGTACCTCATATTTAAATGTGTGGAGACATGTATTTTGGGAGTACTTAGTCAAAATCAATTAATCCTCGCAAATAAAAACAATGCAAAATAGTCACTTACACGTTACTCAAAATTCAAGTCATCATAATTTGACATTGACAAGTACAACATATGACATTGACAAATAATACCAATTAACTTGAGCTGAGTTGACCCCGCTAGTCATACCATAGTTCCTCGCAATAACAAAATTCAACACGTCAATACTAATATTACACAAACAATTCAACTCAACAAAAGTTGATATAGACATGTAACAACTCAGGCATTGTCTAATAATACCTAATACTTGAGCTTAACTTGAACCCCCACGGAACTTCACGTCAAGTCAATTTAGGCCGAAAAACATACAAAATTTAAAACTATTGTTAACGTACCTTAATATTTAAAAGGGTGGAGACATTTATTTTGAAAGTATTCGTCAAAATCAATAATCCTCTCGCAAAACAAAATAAATGCAAAACTTATTACTCCACTTACTCAAAAGTTCAAATCCGTATATTTGAAATTGGCAAGTACTACAATGACATCGACCTAACATCCTAAATCACTTGAGCTTGAAGTTGAACCCGATGTCAATAGTATTATTACTACTCGCAAAACAAAACAAATGCAAAAACAGTCAATACAACATTTTATTACACAAAAATTCAATTCCATCAAATAAGTTTTATATAGACAATGTAAACCATAACCACGCATTGTCTATCAACAACCTAATTAACTTGAGCTGAAATTGAACCCGGGAAACTTCAAATTCGAGTTATTAAGGCCGAAAAAAGATACAAAATTTAAAACAATGTTACGGCTGACCTCAATATTAAAGGTGTGGAGACATGTATTTGGTGGGAGTTCAAATCAGTATATTTTTTGAAATTGACTAAGTTCAACATATGAACATCGCGAATAATACCTAAATAACTTAGCTTGAAGTTCACAACCGATAGTCAATATCATTAGTCCGCGCAAAATAAAACCAAATTCAACTCGTAAGTCAATACATAATATTACACAAAAGTTCACTCAACAAAAGTTTGATATAGACAATGTACAACATAAGACTATTGTATAATAATACCTAATTAACTTGAGCTTGAATTTGAACCCGGGGAACTTCAAGTTCAAGTCAATTAAGGCCGAAAAAAACATACAAAATTTAAATCTATGTTTACGTACCTTAATATTTAAAGAGTGAGACAGTATTCTGGGGGGAAGTATTTCCGTCAAAATCTTTATCCCTCCGCAAAACAAAATAAATGCAAAACAGTTACTTACTCCACATTACTCAAAAGTTCAAATCAGTATAATTTGAAATTGGCAAGTACAACATATGACAATTGACTAACAGTACCATAATAACTTGAGCTTGAAGTTTAACCCTATAGTTAATATATTAGTACTTCGCAAACAAATGCAAAACATCATACATTTTATTATACAAAATTCAACTCACATAAGTTTAAATATAGACAATGTCTAACATACGCATTGTGTAATAACACTTAATTAACTTGAGCTTGAATTAAAACCGGGAAATGTTTCAAATTCAAGTTAATTAAGTCTGAAAAAAATTATACAAATTAAAACATTTTGGTACCGTACCTCATATTTAAGGTGTGAGACATTTATTTTGGGAGTACTTAGTCAAAATTATTATCCTCCGCAAAATAAACCAATGCCAAAATAGTCACTACACATTACTCAAAAATTCAAGTAATCAATAATTTTTGAAATGGACAAAGTACAACGTATGCATTGACTAATAATACCTACTTAACTTGAACTTGAAGTTGAACCCGATAGTCCAATCGTTTATTACTCGCAAAACAAAATAACTGCAAAACATCAACATTTTTATTACACAAAACTCCCAACTCAACAATAAGTGTGTATAAGAACAATCGTATAACAGAAGGCATTGTCTAACAACACCTATTAACTTGAGCTTGAAATGAACCGCTGAAAAACTCAAATTCAACTTAATTAGGCCGAAAAAAATATACAAAAGTTCAAACACTTGTTACGCAGACCTCAATATTTCAAGATGTGAGACAGTATTTTGGGAGTACTTAGTCAAATCATTATCCGGTCACAAATAAAATAATGCAAAATCTGTTCTACACATACTAAAAATTCAATCACCATAATTGAAATTGACAAGTACCACATATGATATCGACTAATAATACCTAAATAACTTGAGCTTGAAGGTCAACACCGCGATGTCCAATACCCATTGTCCCCTCGCAAAATAAAACACATTAAACAGTCAATACAGACGTATATTACACAAAATTTCAACTCAACCAATTTGATATAGACATGTACAAAACATAAGGCATTGTCTAATAATTACCTAATTAACTTGAGCTTGAACTTGAACCCGGGGAACTTCAAGTTCAAGTCAATTAGGGCCAAAAAAAACATTTAAATTTAAAACTATTGTTACGTACCTTAATATTTTAAGGGTGGAACATGTATTTTGGAAGTATTTTGTCAAATCTTTAATCCTCGCAAACAAAATATAAATGCAAAACAGTTACTCCCTTACTCAAAATTTCCAATCAGTATAATTTTGACCTTGCAAACTACAACATATTGACATTGACAATACCACCAAACACACCCCCTAAGTAATTTGAACTTGAAGTTGAACCGATAGTCAATAGCCCTTAATATTTAAAGAGGTGGAAGACATGGTATTTTGAAGTATGTTCGTCAAAATCAATAATCCTCGCAAAAGAACATAAATGCAAACAGTTTTACTGGCTCCACATTACTCAAAAGTTCAATCAGTATAATTTGAAAGGTGTGACAAATTACAACATTTATATGGTGACTAAGTAATACCTAATGGTGAAACTTGAACTAAAATGAAGAAAGAGACCCGATATTCAACAAGTATATAGTACTCTGCAAGAACACAAAGACAGAGGCAACAACAGTCAATAACATTAAATAATATTACGTGGAAGAAAATTCACTCAAACTAAGGAGTTTAAATAGAGCAAAATGTAAAACTATAAGTCTTTTTCTAATAACACCTAATAAGCTTGAGCTTGAAAGGAAAAAACACACGGAAAACTATCACATATAACAAGTTAATATAAGAGCAAGATAAAAAAATATCAAATTTAAACTTGTTCCGTCCTCAATATTTAAAGGTGTGGAGAACCATGTATTTTGGAAGTACTTAGTCAAAATTCATTAATCCTCGCAAAACAAACATGCAAAATAGTCACTACCACCTTACTCCAAAAATTCACGTCATCAAAACAAATTTGAAATTGACACGTACAACTATGACATTGACTAATAATACCTAATTAACTTGAGTTTTAAGTTGAACCCTATAGTCAATAGCACTGTCCTCGTACAACAAACAATACAAAACAGTCAATACATAATATTACCCAAAAATTTCAACTCAACAAAAGTTGACAGAAGGGGCACACAATGTATAACAACTAAGGCATTGTCTTGCAACACCTAATCAGCCCCCTTTAGCTTGAAATTGAACCCGAAAAACTTCAAATTCAAGTTAATTAAGGCCGAAAAAAATATACAAAATTTAAAACATTGTTACGCGGACCTCAATTTTAAAGGTGTGGAGAATGGAGTTTGGGAAGTACTTGTCAAAATCATTAATCCTCGCCAAATAAAACAATGCAAATAGTCGCTTACACCTTACTCAAAATTCAAGTCACATAAATTGAAATTGACAAGTACAACAGATGACATTGCTAATAATAACCTAAATAACTTGAGCTTGAAAGTTCAACCACCCCGATAGTCAATACCATTAGTAGTCAGGGTCCTCGCAAAATAAAACAAATTCAAAACAATCAATACGCATATTACACAAAAATTCAAACTAAACCAAAGTTGATATAGACAATGTACAACAAAGGTATTGTCTAATAATACCTAATTAACTTGAGCTTGAAGTTGAACCCGTTGGAACTTCAAGTTCAAGTAATTAGGGCCCGACAAAAACTACAAAATTTAAAACTATTGTTACGTACCTTATTTTAACTGGTGGAGACAGTATTTGGAAATATTTCGTCAAAATCTTTAATCTGCGACTCACAGGAAACAAATAAATGCAAACTATACTCCACATTACTCAAAAGTTCACATCAGTATAATTTGAAATTGCCCAGTACAACTAATTTGACATTGACTAATAATACCTAATTACTTGAAACTTGAAGTTCAATCGATAGTCCATTAGCATTAGTTACTCGCAAAACAAACAAAGGCAAAACAGTCAGTACATTTTATCCACCAAAATTCAAAAACTCAACATAAGTTTAAATCGACAATGTAAAAACATAAGGGTTTTGTTAATAACACCTAATAACTTGAGCTTGAAATTGAACCCGGGGAAAACTTCAAGTTCAGTTCATTAAGGCCGAAAAAAAATACAAAATTTAAAATTTATTGTTAAGTACCTTAATAATTTAAAGGGTGAGACATGTGTTTTGAGTATTTCGTCAAAACATTAATCCTCGCCAAAAAAATAAATGCCAAAAAACAGTTACTCCACATTACTCAAAAGTTCAAATCAATTATAATTTGAAATTGACAAAGTAAAATAAGGACATAAGTAATAATTAACTAATTAACTTGAGCTTGAAGTTGAACCCGCTAGTCAAAGCATTAGTATCGCCAAAATAAAAAAGAAATTCAAAACGTCAATACATAATATTACACAAAAATTCAACTAAACAAAAGTTTTTTGGGGATATAGACAATGTACAACATTAAGCATTTCTAATCATACCTAAGTAACTTGAGCTTGAAAATTGAACCCGGGAAACTTCAGTTCAAGTCAATTAGGGCCGAAAAAAAACATACAAAATTTTTAAAACTATTGTTAAGTACCTTTCAGATTTAAAGGGTGAAGACATGTGTTGTAAGGGATTTCGTCAAAATCATTAATCCTCGCAAAACAAAATAAATACAAACATTACTCCACAATACTCAAAATCAAATCAATATAATTTGAAATTGACAAAGTACAACATATGACAGTGCTAATAATACCTAAGTAACCTTGAGCTTGAAGTGAACACGATAGTCAATAGGCATTAGTACTCGCAAAAACAAAACAAAGGCAAAACAGTCAATACATTTTATACACAAAAATTCAAATCAACATAAGTTTATATAGACAATGTAAAAACATAAGGCTTTGTCTAATAACACCTAATTAGCTTGAAGTTTTGAAATTGAACCAGGGAAAACTTGAAATTCAAACGTTAATTAAGGCCGAAAAAAATAACAAAATTTAAAACAATTGTTCCGACCTCAATACTTAAAGGTGTGGAGGACATGTATTTTGGGAGTAGTAGTAAAAATCATTAATCCTCGCAAAATAAAACAATGCAAAATAGTAACTACACATTACTCAAAAATTCAAGTCACCATAAATTGAAATTGACAAAGTACAACAAATTACATCGACTAATAATACCTAAATAACTTGAGTTTGAAGTTGAACTCGATAGTCAATACCATTAATCCTCGCAAAATAAAATAAATTCAAAACAATCAATACATAATATTACACAAAAATTCAACACAACAAGAGTTGATATAAACAATGTACGACATACGCATTGTCTACTAATACCTAATTAACTTGAGCTTAAAATTGAACCCAGGGAACTTCAAGTTCAAGTCAATTAGGGCCGAAAAAAAACCTACAAAGTTAAACTATTGTTACTACCTTATAATTAAAAGGTGAAGACGGTGTTTTGGAGTATTCGTCAAAATTAATTATCCCCTCGCAAAACAAAATAATGCAAACAGTTACTACCACATTACTCAAAGTTCACATCAGTATAATGTGACAAATGACAAATATACACATTGACAATTAACTAATAATACCTAATAACTTGAAGCTTGAATTTGAACCTGATAGTCAATAGCATTAGGATACTCGCAAAACAAACACAAAGGCAAAACAGTCAATACTTTACTATACAAAATTCAACTCAAATAAGTTTCTATTAGAACAATGTAAAACATAGAGCAATTGTCTAATAACACCTAATTAACTTGGCTTGAATTGAACCCTGGGAAACTTCAAATTCCAGTTAATTAAGGCCGAACAAAATATCAAAATTTAAAACAATTGTTACGTACCTCAATACTTAAAGTGTGGAGAACATGTATGTTGGAGACTTGTCAAATCATTAATTTCTCGCAACAATAAAACAATGCAAAATACACACCTACACATTACTCAAAAATTCAAGTCACCATAAATTGAAATTGACAAAGTACAACATATGAACATCGCTAACAATCCTAATAACTTGAGCTGAAGTTGAACCCGATAGTTACCCCATTCGTCCCTCGCAAAATAAATATTCAAACCCGGCCTCAGAATATTACACAAAAATTCAACTCAACAAAAGTTTGATATAGACAATACACATCACACATACGGCATTGTGCTAATAATACCTAATTAACTTGAGCTTGAAAATTGAACCTGTGAACTTCAGTATCAAGTCTTAGGGCAAATAAATAAACATACAAAATTTAAAACCATATTAACGTACCTAATCTTTAAAGGTTGGAGGAAAACATGTTTTTGCGTATGTCGTCAAATCATTAATGTCCTCGCAAAAAAACAAAATAAATCACAAAACATTTACTCCACGTACTCAAAAGTTCAAATCAGTATATTTGAAACTTGACAAAGTACAACTTATGACATTGATTATAATAACCTATTAACTTGAGTTTGTGAAGTTCAGTCCAAGTCATCGCATTGTACTCGCAAAACAAAACAAAGGCAAAACAGTCATACCTTTTATTACACAAAAATTCAACTCAACATAATTGATATAGACAATGTACAACTAGGATGTATACATAATAATCCCTAAAATTTACACATTGAGCTGAAATTGAACTCGAAAACTCACCATTCACGTTAATTAAGCCGAAAAAAAATATAAAAATTTAAAATAATTGTTACGTACCTCATAGTTACAGGTGTGGACACATGTATTTTTGAGTATCTTAGGCAAATCATTATCCTCGCAACATAAAACAATGCAAAAATATTCACTCACATTACTCAAGAATTCAGTATCATATAATGTGGGGGGGAAAATTGTACAAAGTCCCAACAAATGTACAACTCGCTAATAAATCCTAATAACCTTGAGTTTGAAGTGAACCCAAAAACATAGCATTATAATAGGTCAATCATTAGTCCTCGCAAAATAACACACAAATCAAAACAGTTATACATAATATTACACAAAATCAACTCACCAAAGTTGATATAGACAATGTACAACATAAGGCATGGTCTAATAATCCTATTACACATTAGCTTGAAATTGAACCCGGGACACTTCAGTTCAAGTCAATTAAGCCCGGGCCCCCCCCCCACCCCCGAAAAAAACATACAAAATTTAAAACAAAATTGTTACGTACCTCCATACTTACAGGTGTGTAGACATGTATTTTGGGGTACTTAGTCAAAATCATAATCCTCGCAAAATAAAACAATGCAACATACAGTCACTACACATTACTCAAAAATTCAAGTCACCATAAATTGACATTGACAAAGTACACATATACCTCGACGAACAATACCTAAATAACTTGAGCTGCAGTTGAACCCGATAGTAACACCATTAGTCCTCGCAAACTAAAAATAACAGTCCAAACAAGCAGTCCACTACCCATAATATTACACAAAAATTCAACTCAACAAAAGTTGATATAGACATGTACAACATAGGCATTGTCTAATAATACCTAATAACTTGAGCTTGAAATTGAACCCGGGAACTTCAAGTTCACGTCAATTAGGCCAAAAAAAAAAACATACAAAATTTAAAAACATGTTACGTACCTTAATATTTAAGGTTTGGAGGACATGTATTTGGACGTATGTCTCAAAAATCTTGAATCCTCGCAAACAAAATAAATTGACAAAACAGTTACTCCAAATTACTCAAAAGTTCAAATCAGTATAATTTGAAATTGACAAAGTAAAAACTTATTACATGATTAATAATACCTAATTAACTTGAGTTGAAGTTCAATACGATAGTCAATAGCATTAGTACCGCAAAACAAAACAAAGGCCAAAACAGTCAATAAATTTTTTACACAAAAATTCAACCTCACATAAATGGATATAGACAATGACAAAATAAGCGTATTGTCTAATATTACCTAATTACTGAGCTTGAAATTGAACTCGGAAAACTTCAAATTCAAGTATTAAGGCCGAAAAAATATACAAAATTAAATAATTGTTACGTACCTCAATATTTAAAGGTGTGCGACATATGTATTTTGTGGAGTAAGTACCTTAGTCAAATCATTTAATCCTCGAAAATAAAACAATGCAAAATAGTCACTACACATTACTCAAGAATTCCAAGTCTCATAATTTGAAATTGGACAAAGGACAACAAATTACATCGACTTATAATACCTAAATAACTTGAGTTTGAAGTTGAACCGATAGTCAATACCATTAGTCCTCGACAAAATAAAAAAACAAATTCCAAAACAGTTAATACATAATAATATTACACCAAAATTTCAACTCAACAAAAGTTGAAGACAATGATACAACATAAGGCATTGTCTAATAATACTAATTAACTTAAGCTTGAAATTGAACCGGGAACTTCAAGTTCAAAGTCAATTAAGGCCGAAAAAAAAAAAACATTACAAAATTTAAAACAATTGTTACGTTACCTCACTACTTAAAGGTGTGGAGGACATGTATTTTGGCAGTAGTACTTAGTCAAAATAATTAATCTCGCAAAATAAAACAAGTGCAAAAATAGTCACTACACATTACTCAAAAATTCAAGGCACCATAAATTGAAAATTGACAAAGTACACATAGGACATCGACTAACACATACCTAAATAACTTGAGCTTGAAGTGAACCCGATAGTAAACCATTAGTCCTCGCAAAATAAAAATAAAATCAAAACAGTCAAACATAATATTACACAAAAATCAACTCAACAAAAGTGTCGATGACAATGTACAACATTAAGGCATTGTCTTAATAATACCTAATTACACGGGCTTGAAATTGAACCCGGGAACTTCAAGTTCAAGTCAATTCGGGCAAAAAAAAAAAAAAAACATACAAAATTAAAAACAAAGTTACGTACCTTAATAATTTAACGGTTTGGAGACATGTATTTGGAAAGTATGTCGTCAAAATCATTAATCCTCGCCAAAAACAAAATAAATACAAAACAGTGACTCCACATTACTCAAAAGTTCAATCAATATAATGTGAAATGACAAAGTACAACTAATGACATTAAGTAATATACCTAATTAACTTGAGCCTTGCCGTGAACCCGATAGTCAAATAGCTTAGTACTCGGCAAAAATATAAAAGAAATTCAAAACAGTCAATACATTAATTTACACAAAAATTCAACTAACAAAAGTTGATTAGACAATGTCACATAAGGCATTTTCTATAATACCAATAACTTGAGCTGAAATGAACCCGCGGAACTTCAAGTTCAAGTCAATTGGGCCGAAAAAAAAGAAATACAAAAATTTTAAACTATGTTACATACTCTTAATATTTAAAGGGTGGAGAATTATTTTGGAAGGATTTCGTCAAAAAATCATTAATTCTCGCCAAAACAAAATAAAATCAAAACAGTTACTCCCATTACTCAAAAGTTCAAACAGTATAATTGAAATGACACATACAAATATGACTTCTAATATACCTAATTAACTTGAGCTTGAAGTTAAAGTTGAAAACCCGAAGTCCCTAGCATTAGTACTCGCAAAACAAAAAAAAAAAAGGCAAAACAGTCAATACATTTTATTACACAAAAATTCAACTCACCTAAGTTTTAAGACAATGTATTAACATAACGCCCATGTCTAATAACACCTAATTAACGTGATCTTGAAATTGCACCCGTGGAGGAAGGAGAAAACTTCAATTAAGTTATTAAGGCCGAAAAAAAAATAACAAATTAAAACAATGTTACGTAACTCAATATTTAAAGGTTGTCTGTAGTGTGGAGACATGTATTCTTGAGAGTGAGTAATTAGTGCAAAAAGCATCTAATCCTCGCAAAAAACAAAAACAAATACAAAACAATCCTACACATATTACTCAAAAATTCAAGTCAGGCATAATTTTAAAATTACAAAAGACAATATATGATAGT
>VIGQ01002143.1:0-5000 GCA_009663005.1 Actinidia chinensis | reverse complement strand
GGCAAGGTCCAACCTCTTGTCTCGCTACGCCCGCACGAGTTCAACCCCCACTCCAAGTCACCATCGGCGTCGAGTTTCCAGAACTCAGAGCATGGAGATCGACCGGCAAGGAGGTCAAGGCCCAGATTTGGACAACCGCCCGGCTAGGAACGGTTTCGCGCCGTCACCTCCGCTACTACCGGCGGTGCCGTCGGCGCCTTATCTCGTCTATACAATCACCGCCCGCACCTCCTTCGACAGTGTCGCCCGCTGGCTCGAGGAGCTCAAACTCAAAAGTAGTGCGTGGCTTGTTTTACGGTTCCGAGTTCAAAGTAATGTAATTACCCTTATACCCATGCACGTTTTCAACCTCATTAAGTTTCACTTACTCTCATTTGGACTGCAGATTAAAGGAGAGATTATTTGGTACTCTTAGAACATCTACGTGTTACAAGCATCGTATGAAAGTGGTATGCTATTAATCACAATTCAAAAAAATGCAACCCTTAATTGTTTAGACCAATAGTTTAAATTGTATGTAGTTTCCTAAATATTTTATTTATCTTATTATTAATCAAGAATTTATTATATAGCTAGAATGCTCCCAAGTGGGATCTAAGAGCTTCATCCCAAATAATTATTTTATGACACATTAGATAGTGAAGTGGGAAAAAATCAACATTTATGTGGCGCTAACTTTTGCAAGATGTGAGGAGGCAATTTTTATTTTTTGGAATAGAGAGAGAGATTAGAGAGAGAAAGAGAGATGATATTGTATATAGAGAGTTTTTTATTTAGACTATTGAAGGAGATAAAAAACAAGAGTTAGACAAAGTAAAATTGGCTAAATAGAGATAGAAAATCAAATATTCTGATGGTGATGTTCTAAAGTCCCATATTTTGTCTATTCCGAGATCAATCACCTTATAAAGTGAATAAGCGAATTCCGTATCTCAAATTCGTATCTCACTTTTATTAAAATGGCTAAACTTAAAATAATTGAGACTAAAATTAACACAGTGGTCTAACACTAGATATAAATATCTTCTGTTGATGCACTAACTTTTTCTCTCTCCTTTTTGTAATCACAAATGGAATGTCACCATGCCCATGGCATTTAATCCACCTAGTCAGCCACTCAAAACAAATCAACCACAACCATATCAAATTTACACAATACTCCACAAATTAAACTCCCAAGAAGTTACGCTCTCATAAGATAGAAAAACTAGGTGATGGGTTCTGTTTCTCCCCTGAGAATTCCAATTCTATATTTCTCTGAAAAAACCCTCAGAGGATCGTGACAATGTCCAGCGAGCCCTTGAGTAATTCGGCTGCTTCGAGGCAGTGTATGACAAGGTTACTGTGGAGTTGTTTGATGTTCCAATGGAGACTAAGTGCAAAAACACTTCTAGTAAGCCATTGTATGGCCACATAGCTAACCCCCGCAATTTCCTCTTCACGAAGCATTTGGAATTGATGATACCACTAGCTTTGAAGCAGCTCAAAACTTCACTAGTCTCGTGGGATGAAGGGAAGTCAAATGCTAATTGGTATTTGTTAGAAAGTGAGCCTCAGACATACAAAAAAATTGTTAGTTGTTCTGAAAGTTCTTTGTGGAAAGTCTTTTAAGAGTGAGGTTGACTCCATTTTGCAAAATCATACCTAGGAATTAGTTGATTTGCTACTAGAAAATAAGCCTATGGGCTACAAATGAATATTTAAGAGGAAGATGAAGGAAGATGGGTCAATTGATAAGTACAAAGTTAGATTTGTTATCACAGGATACATACAAAAAGAAGGCCTAGATTACTTTGATACTTACTTAGCAGTCTCGATAATTACATATATTCGGATGATAATTGTGTTCTCAGCTTTGCAAAATCTTGAGATAAATAAAATGGATGTAAAAACAACTTTTTTGAATGGAGATTTAGATGAAAAAATCTACGCGGTATAACCTGAGGGCTTTTTCGCACCTGAAAAAGAAGGAAAAGTCTGTAGACTTGTAAGATCATTATATGATTTTAAGCAAAAACCAAAATAATGGCATAAAAAGTTTGACAATGTTGTATTGTTTAGTGGCTTTAAAATCAACGAATGTGATAATGCATATATGTCAAAGATACAAATGAAGGATATGTCATTTTGTGTCTTTACGTTGATGACATGATCATTGTTAGCTGTAACGATAAAGTTATCCAATCTACCAAAAACATGTTAAATTCAAAATTTGACATGAAGGATATATGCCTAGCAGATGTGATTTGGGGTGTTAAGATCACTAGAAAATCTGATGGACATGCATTGTCTCAGACACTCTATATTGATAAAATTCAAGAGAAATTTAATAAGGAAATTGTGATTTTTTTGGAAATTGGATCATTACTAATTCATGAGGCTACGGCTCCACCTGCAAATGAGCGTGTAATAACTCGATTTATATTTTTGGGTTTATAATTGGAAAGATTTCTACTTTTGGGTTAAAATTTTAAATAGAACATTTAAATAGGTAATTAATTACTTTAGATAGTTGGAGGGGCTGCAGTGCAATTTTAATATAATTGAAACTGCAAGAATCCATCATATGCGGACGAAAAAAAGGAAAAAGGGGAAAGAATAAAAGAAAAGAAAAAGATTGTAATGATGAATGTTTAAAAAATGATTTGGTTTAGGAAATAATGTAATGGTGTGTACTTAAAGAGGAGAATAGGTAGAAGGGAAGAGAAGAGTCTCTGAAAAGAGAGAGAGAGAGAGCGCAACGATGAGAGGAGGAGAAAGAGAGAAAAAGAAATATTAGACCTTGGAGAAATTAATTTGGTGTGGTTAATTCGTTGATATGAAAGACATGGGTTGTGATCAACGGTGAGATGATGTCAATCAGGTGAACTTTTAGTATGATGATCCTTGGAGCCAGATCTTCCATATCTTAAATGGTGTTTTAATTTTCATTTGAGGTAAGCAGAGGTATTAAACATATGCTTTTTAAACCTCCAGAGTTTTTTTTTAAAATATCTGATTTTGGTATTCCTCTTGAGCATGTGTTGCTATCGTTGAAATCCCTGTATTTTGTTGGCATCCGTGATACGTATGATGTTATTGTTTTGATGCTAATGCGATGGAATGGATGGTCCATGTACTGATTGAAATCCGCCAATAGTTCCACTAAGGACCGGAAAAAATGAGAGCTAGGAGACGTGGATGAGGCCGATTCCAGTAATGTATCAGGAAAGACCTGGTATGAGGTCTTTGATGAATATTGAATTCGTTGTGCTACTCTGACATTTGGTGTTGAGTCCATTATTGATTCGTGAGCATATCCCGCGTATTGTATCTTCCCTGTTAAATAATTTTTCAAGATGATGTGAGAATTCGGAATAGTCGAGATGGGTGGGGGTGAAAGACTTGAAGATTTTTGATTTTTTTGTATTAATTATATTTGGAGACATTGTCAAATAACATTTGGAGACTATTGAATATTTCAAGAAAATAGTGCTTCCTGATTTTTGTATTTGAAGAAAATACGGCGAATTTAGGTAATTTAATTAACGGCCCAAGAGTGCGGGTCGTCACAAATGGTATCAGAGCTAGGCTTTAGGTCTTACATGGGATTGTGTGGGAGGGTTAGGTGTTAGATCTTAATGGGCTGGTGTGGAAGGTTTGTGGTAGAGAGTAATCTACTAAATACGGGTAATGAGATTGTGTGAGGAAAAAAAAAAAATTGGTATTAGAGTGTTGCGTGGAGGTGGTTTTGAAAATTTGACTATGAGGTTGATGTGGTTAAATTTTTATATATGTATAAAATGTTTGTTTTATGAAAGAAAAAAATGGTAGAGAAAAAAAATATATATTCGACTTGTAGCTCGGGGTGTTTTGGGGGTATACGGGGCCCTCCAATCTTGATTGGGAAACCGCGGATTTACTTTGTCTATAGCCGACGGACTTGGCAAGAAAGTAACTTACCCTATTTTCTTAACTTTGTTGGTAATTATTATAGCAGTGAATACTTGTTGTTGTTGTTGGTACTAGGCAAGGGGAGGAATGAAAAAGAGGATTATTCATTTGGTGTTTGTTGTGATGTGCAAGACTATGATTTTTCAAATTTCGAGGACGAATTCCTTTGAGAGGGGAAGATTGTAATAACTCGATTTATATTTTGGGTATAATTGAAGATTTATAACTTTGGGTTAAAATTAAATAGAACATTTAAATAAAGTAATTACGTAGAAAGGTTGGAGGGGCTGAAGTGCAATTTGTAAATTGAAACGGCAGAATCCTCAATGCGACGAAAAAAAAAAGGAAAAAGGGAAAAGAATAAAGAGAAAAGGAAAAAGATTGTAATAATGATGTTTGAAAGATTTGGTTTAGGCAAATACTATAATGGGTGTGTAATTGAAAAGAGGGAGAATAGTGAGAAAGGGAAGAGAAGAGTCTCTGAGAAAGGAGAGAGAGAGCGCACGACAGAGAGGAGGAGAAAGAGAGAAAAGAAAGCAATATGAGACTGGAGAAATTATTTGGGTGGTTAATTCTTTGTGATTAATGAAAGACATGGTGTAGATCCACGGTGAAGAAAGATGTCAGATCAAGTGAAAATTTTAGTATGATGATCATGGAGCCAGATCTTCATTACTAATGGTGTTATTTTCCCTTTGAGGTAGAGGAAGGTCGACAATATACTTTTAAACTCCGGAGTGTTTTTTTAAAATATCTGATTTTGTATTCCTCTTGAGCATGTGTGCTATCTGTTGAATTCATGGTATTTTGTTGGTATCGTGATATGTATGATGTTATTGTTTGATGGCAAATGCTATGGAATGGAATGGTACATGTACTGAGGGATCCTCCAATAGTTACCACTAAGGACCGAAAAAGCCGAGAGCTAGGAGACGGGATGAGGCCGGTCACCAGTAATGTATCAGGAAAGACCATGGTATGAGGTTCTTTGATGAAATACTGATTAGTTGTGCTACTCTGGACATTTGTGTTGAGCCATTATGATTGTTGAGCATATTCCCGTCGTA
>VIGQ01000781.1:27500-30000 GCA_009663005.1 Actinidia chinensis | reverse complement strand
GTGTTATTTACTTTGGTGTCCTTCCGCCCACTTGCACAAGACCGCATTGAAGCAACACACAACGCATTGAGTTTAATTTGCTTCCCAAGGCTAGGCTCTGATCAATCCTCATACAGAATGTTAGTCCATTGTTTTTGTCTGAACAATGATATATAAACAGAAACTTATGGAGTATGGGCGTTTTTATACACAACCACCTCACTGAATGTGGATCTTGGGTCACTCAATTTGCACCTCTTTTTTTCTTAGTACCTGCCCTTTACAAAGTATATCTTTAAAAACAGCCGGATTTCCATTTTTTCTATTGTAACCCACAATTTAATCCCTAAACTATTGCATTTTCATCCTCAAATTCTAACCCTAGCCCTCACCGTCGATCTGTTCCTGTCCGTGGCCAACCCCACCCACCACTCCTCCCTGCTATCGCTGGACATCGCCAACAGCTACCCTCACAGCCACTCCCTAACCTTCCACTGCCTACCACGAATCCACCACTTCCTCCGACCCCTTGATCTGCCCCTTGCCACCGGGATAAAAGAGTAATTTGATAAGAAATAAACTTACCAAAAGAAAGAGGAAAGTTTAAGAGAACTGAAAGATAAAGAGTTTGTTAGCAAGTGAATCTTTCCTTTAAAAACCCAAAACACGCATTAAGACGATTTTCTTTATGAAAAATGCATTATAACTGGTTTTCCTTTAATAAAAGGAAAATATTATTCAATACAGATAATTTATAACACAATTCAATCAAACACTACCAACATCACACATACACGACACGAACAAGAGAAAGACATTCATAACCACTTCAAACACTCATATATCGTGCATATAAACATCCATGATAGAGATATGTATTACACACCTATTCACAAGCAACTTTGCATATTGCTATTCGTTCACATCCTTGGTTGTTGGCCTCCATCACCATGGTCAACGCATCCCCCTCATTATACAAATCCTGGTGATGAAAGTTATTTATATTTTATTAACTACATAAGGAATTATTACCTTAAAAAGTGACATTTTTAAATGAATAATAACAACAGTCACTTTGATTGGCCTCTTGATTTTAAATGATGGATTTAAATATGACCAATCATGCTGTATAATTTTTTTAATTTTTGAATCAATAATCAACGTATATTATACAAATAAAAAATTATAATATAATGCATGTTGGAATAATATAGTTTGATATGAGTATTTATTTCCAAACAAACCCTATTTCAATTCCACATCGTGTCATTGTCATATTATCATGGGGGCAAATTTTATGCATAAATTTTATATATGAAAGAGCATTTATAACAATATTAATGAACATACAAACATGTATCATTTTCATAGAATACTAAGAATATATATACAACAAAAAATTTACACATTTTCTTTCTCTTCTTTTTTCCACATAATAATGTTGATTGAATATGAGCATTTCATTTTTAATTTAAAACAACACACTTTTAAAGGTGACTTTATATAAGAGTAATAATCGCAGAACCAAGCTACTCGATTTCGGTAGTTATCAACTCGCTAAAACTAATTTGAGATAATTTTACTTGATAAACAATCTAAGATTGACATATTTGTTAAGTCTAAAAGATTTTTTTCACACTAATGGTTGAACATTTACTATTTTTTTCGGCTGATTTATAAGTTAACAAAACTCAAACTACTAGAGTTCGGCTCGTGATTGACTGGATTAAAGTTCATTTGATATTAGTTGGCTCACTAATAAACAAACTAAAGCCCAACATATTTTTAAATGATGGTTAAGTTTTCAACAAAATTTTTGACCCTTAACGTTCAGCTGTTTGCTCAGCCATAGTTTTATGCATAAAATTTCTATAAGAATAACAATTTGTTATAAAAATGACGCAAAAAATAATGTAAAGTGTCTAATTAAATGAATTACCAGTTTGGTCCCTGGTGGGGCGATACAGGGGAAGAGGGTGAGCCTCAATCATGGAGCAACAGAGGCAATAGTGGACGTTTTGCTTTTCTGCCCAAAATTGCCGAGCAAAATCTCCTCACGTCGTGCGGTGTTTTTGGTGATTGATATTTTCACAGCAGATCCCTTCTTGTTCTGTTTGTTGTTGGACTTGATCTCAATCATGGAGTCAACAGAGGCAAAGGCTTTGACGTCTTTCAGTTTTTTTCTCTCCAGCTTGATACGAAAATGATCACAAAATACTACACACATACAGTGTTTATTAATAGTGAGTATTGCCGTCTCCAACAGAACTTGGAAGAAAAACACACACACACGAGCACAAGGATTTATTACCTGCTGACTGACTTGTTCTCAACGCTTTGCTTTTTTACTTCTGGTGCTAAGGTTTCGCCTGGCTATGGATATAAAAATGGGGTAAAATTGAAAGATATATATATTTACCACTTTTATTCCTTACCTATTCGGGTATTTCGATCTTTTGACTATTTGATTCGCATTCTACTTCTTTCTTTCTTGAACTTATAATTTAAGTTCTACATAAGC
>VIGQ01000781.1:0-15000 GCA_009663005.1 Actinidia chinensis | reverse complement strand
CTGAATTTGGGTGTTTTCAGAATTGATGGTCGATGAAACCTTTATTGTGACAATAAGCTGCCCTAAAGATTGCTCACAACCCTGTTCACAGAGATTAACCACGCAAGCTATATAGATTGTAGAACATTCAATCAGGAAAGTGAGGCGACCGGTTGATCTGTATGCCTTTTGTGAAATCTGAGGATCAATTGGCCGACATTTATCACAAAAGGGCTCAGTTTAAGAGTTTTCAACCCCAAGTGTTTAAGTTTGGGCATGAATCGATATCTCGGACCAAACTTGAGGTGGAGGTTTAATCACATGCAGTGGGTAATGTAACTGTAATTTTTTGTATCAATTAGGTGGTTATTTAATTCACTCAATGATATTACACAGGTTATAGTTTATGGGGTTATTGTAATTTTTCTTTTTCTTCACTTGTTATAATTTTAAGTAATGAGAAAAAACCTAATTCTTTTGTCTCACAATCAAAACTTTACAAACTAAATTACAAAGGTTTAGCACTTAAGGTTGCAATAGTGCTGATCAGATTACTTCCACAAACGACCATTTAAATACTTAAGATAACCTTTCAAATAACCTCAGTACGACTTTTACAACTTACCTAAGAACATCAAAACACTTTCCAAACCATAACAAATAAACTAAATCTAGTAGATGGGGCGGGGGGGGGGAAACCAAAATTAAAGACACGTTCTAGAAACTAAAAAAGACATGTAAAATAAAAATATGACACATTTGTCCACATGGCTGCCACATAGTCAACACCACATAGCGCCCATGTCATCAGGCTACGCTCCTGGCAACACTTATTATTGTAACCTTTTACTTGAAAATGGTATGTACAGCCGTGTACAAACACAACCGGTATAAAAACGGGAACGCAACTGTAAATACAGCGTATTCATGCTAAAATATTTTAAAACATATAAATGAGGGGGGTTGGAAATAGTTGCATTTGCAAACAGTGGCACATTATTTTTTAGATGATGAGATTCATCACATTAAACGTGTTCAAATGGTTTAAGTAGCGTTTTGGCGTAGCGTCGTTGAAGCGTTTTGAGATTAACAGAATTTATTTCTTAATAAAACACGATGAAGAGTGTCAAACACGCCTTGAAAAGTGTTTGACATGATTGTCAGCATCCCTGGGTTACCATAATTTGCTCATATGATGATCCGAATCGCGAACCAATACGATCGTTCCGAAAAGGTGGACGTTCGCGAACATTGGAAACACTATTCTGGCATTCCTAAGCTATATATATATAATAGGCCTTTCCCTTTGTTGGCCTTACTTTGTCCAACGTCACGAACTGGAAACGCACCATTCTAGCGTTCCGAGCATATATATATATATATTATCTAGATAGTACTATCCTTTGTTTGGCCTTCCTTTGTCCACCGTCCACTAACTGAACATCCACGATTTATAGGCCTTCCTTTGTCCTTTGCAGAATGATGGATGTCCCAGTACTCCCAGTAAGGACAAGGAAAAGGGCGTGTTAGACCACTTTTAATATGGCGTTCGCTTTTATTCTAATTTTTGTTTCAAAACAGTTTGTTTCCATTTTATTGATAACTTTGATGAACTTTGTTATTAAACTCTTGAATTTATTTCATTTGTTTTTGGAGTACTTCTGTCTATGTTATACACAAACCTATCTATCTATCTATATGCGACTAGGACTAAATCGATCCAAAAATCGTTCTCTCGTATTCCAGTCAACGTATTTCTTCCCGCAACAACGCTCCGAGAGTACCACGTTCCGGAGGATATAGACGATCAAACAGCTTTCCGGAGCGGTATAGCGTCCGCATTCCCCTGTTTCGGTTACGCGTACCACATCGATCGCATCCAGTACCCCTGCAGTCATCTTCAAGACCACGCTGCTATCCAGGAACTGTCCATTGGGAAAGACCAAGCCGTATCGACATGGGACTGTAGTGGAACATGTGTAAATTTATTTTATATTGTCATACTCGCATATGCCAACAATTTTACTCGAAGTTATGTAAAAGCACACAGAACATTGTTTACAAGATAAGAAATCCCCATATCATAACTTGTACAATCTATTCATAATATTAGTAGATAAAAGTTTGCATTCTTTGAAAAAATTACAATGCAATACACCATTGAAACGAAAAAAAACTCGTCCCCCATCTAACTGAACCCCTTATCTCTTCTCAGATTTCATCTCTGTTCGTTAGAATTTGGCTACACCATTGAGGTCTTTCCTCGAATCGTTGTTTATCACATAAAAAGTCCCACCTGCCACTGCTTAGGCATGTGTACCTACCATCAAACCCTCGTATGTCCAAACATGACACACATAATCTAAATAAAATCTTAAAAATTAAACCTTAAGGGGCTTCGTTTGGCTTTGCGGATAGGGAGGGAGATAAGTTTTAGAGGGGATACTTTTAATTTGTTTGGATATTTGGGGGGTTTTTTTTCTTTTTAGAATGGGTGGAATAAGGGTAGGGGGGATAAGGAAGAAAATATATATCACAGACAGACAAATATAAAATATTTAATATTAAAAATATATATTTTATTTCTCTCATCTCTCTATATAAAAAAAAATTATGATACATTTTGTTTCGTTTTAATATTAAGTTTTTTTCCTTATCCCCCACCCCCTTAATCCCTGCGAACGACCTTTTTAGTTAGGGTCTAGGCCACCCCAAATTATCCGCCTCTATCCACTGCTTGGAGATAACTTATCCCGGGTCATAATTATCCGCCTCCATATCCCCTAGCCAAACGCACGGGAGGGGGTGGGGGGGAGAATTATCCGGGAGGAAAAGTTACTCCCCCCCTCCAAATCCGCCAGCCAAACTTCCATAAAGGAAGAGAGATTAATAGTATGTTTTAAATATCTACAAGATAGCAAATATGGCGTACATCATATATTTTCTTGTTTTTATTTGTGTACATGTCATGGTGACTTTTGTGGCCCCAAGTGCTCCCAAGCGTTTCTAGACTCAGAAAATAAAAAAAAAAATAATACACGGACGAGCTGCCGATGCACATGTTGGCGAGTGTCCAGCGAGTGTCACTACCCCACACTGACGCACTACCTTGTTAGAACTTAGAAATGTCCATGTTTCGTAGATTTGATTAATAATAATGAAAGGAGTGTGTACTTCTTGCAGCTCTTGTTTGTCATGATTTGCCTTGTGAGTAAAATGCTTATATTTTCCAATTATTGGAAATGTACGACACTATCTTTTAATTTCCACTGAATACACAAAGCAAATGCGGTAATCAGTGTTAAATTAAAATCTGGACATATGTTTGTGGGTCCAGTTAATACACTTAATCAAGGGTATCGTGATGATAGATTGGATGGCAGAGTTTGACACTACAAGGTTTCTATCATATTCAAATATCACAATCGGCTTGTTAGCCCGAAATTTTACCAGAGATGTGGACTTCATAACATACCTGATATTATTGCCAGGGACATGGGATTTCCAGTGCTGAATCAGTTTATCCTCTGTCGATTTTGTTGGCATACTTAAAATAATAGCTTTTTTGGCTTCATAAAAATAAAATGATAACTTTCTACTTATATATAATGTTGTTTTATGCCGATTCATTAGTACTATCCATTCTGAACGAACTACATAATTTCAAAATTTTCCTTGAAGTGCGGTTGCCTGTTCTGTTATGCTTGTCTCTGACTCTCAGTTTTCATAATTTAGGCGTTGTGACGAGCAAAAGAGAAGTTCAATGCTTGTTACTTGTTAGTTGATGGCAATGTTTGCAGTCTGATAATAAAGAATTAATAGCATTTGGAACCTTTATGTTGTCGTGTGTCTTGGGATGTGTAAGCTACATTGCAAATGTTCCTGATATTCTAGGAGGAAACTTTTTGACTTCATGAAATCTTTAAGAGCTTACTAATATAAGGAAATACTGATTCTTAAAGAGGATTCGGCAGAGGCTTTTTGTGGATCTGGAATTTCGGACGTAACAGATGATGTTTTGATTAAGATTGAATTGTACTTGGTCCTATTGACCTTGTACGGGGGTTAGCAGCCAATACAGCCACACGGAATGAAATTATTGGCCCCACGTGTATCAGGATGCCCGTGGTTTTGTATGGAAACTGAAACACTTTTTCTCATCAGCAGGTGGCTGTTACAGGTGAGCGGAATATGCATACCTTGCCACAAAACACGCTGTTCAGGGAGTTCTTAAATGAAGATGGTTTGCTTTTTATATAAACACAGTTTCCTGGTGAAAACAGTCACGGGCGGGTCTGTTCCCACAGTTAGGATTTAGGTGGTGGGAATGTCCTGTGATGAACTGATAGGCAGACTATAACATGCTCTTCCCTTATTTGAAGACACGAGGAACAAGGGCAGAGCGCAGATGGTGTTGCAAGTAACTGGTGTAATCACAATGCTGATCAGAGGTTTGTGGTTCTTATTGAGCTTAATGGTTGTAACATTCACCAGTGGCGGGCACGTTATCAAAATAGAAGGGTTGTGGGTCACATGATCGAAAAGGGGGGACAACTTTCATAGTTTTAAATTAACTCCGATGGGAATCTATAAGAGTCCTCAACAAGAAAGCTCTTCGGTTTCGCTGTTGCCAATTGCTCGATCTTATGATTTCAAGTCCAGATAAAGTTGATTAACCCACAGCTGCATGGCTCTAGAGCAGCAACATGGGGTTCGAGGCACAAAGGACTTGAGTCCCGCATAAGAGAAGTATTTTCCATCAAACGAAGAAGAGTATCATTTTTTCTAAGGAATTGCAGATTAGGAAACAGATAGTGAAGAAGCATGCTTCAAATGGCCGCCGAGTGCCTCCCTAGACAAGCGTGATGATTATCGTTGAATTATCCACACAGTAGCAAAGGACTAAGGAAGCTCACTACGTATTCTTATTGAATATAATGAAACTTAGGCTACAATGTATGCTGGTCGCAAGTGGCGAAAGCTTCCAGATGTAAACTGTGGCAGATTCTAGTACAGCATGGTTTTGCCAGTTGTATGAACAAAGACCCATATTACATAAGAGATGCTATTGACCCCGAAGAATCTTGGGATTCTGTCAGTCCCATTACGAACTTACGCAGGTTTTCACACCAGGGAACTCATGGGGTTGAAAGGAGTCAATGTGTCATTTTTCACCAGCGTGCTTAAGGAGGGCACTATGCATTGATCAAATCTGTACTAAGGTGGTCTTGACTTGGGTTGGCTAAACTTTCACCAGACAACTTTCGCCGTGAAGTGGATTCAGTGGTAATTGGTACAGCCTGTCTTAATTACTCGGTGCTATCCAGAGAGGATGAGGCATGAAATCCATAAGATATTTCAAGCATTTGGTCTCATAAGAGTGGTAGAAAAGAGTAAGCACTAGGTGGTACTACCGCAAGAAATCTAGCAGGCCCCGGTTTTGATTTGGGCTGCCTTGGAGTTCCTGCTCATTGTGAGCCTTTGGATTCATTAAGGTTATATTATGTCGAGGGCAACTCTATTTTTGTGTTTGAATCATTGGAAAACCCAAATTCAAAAGCATGTCCGGCCTTGTCAGTTGCGGGGGCTTTATTTCTGGAGTGATCATAAAAAGCCTTGTGCACACGAATTTGGCTTGGGATTCATGATGTTGTATTTACCTCCTTTAATCGTTTAAGTTGCTGAATGGAGTCCTCTTTACAGAGTGCCTTTTAATGCAAGTTCATTGGCATAGTCTGCTAGAGAGGGCTTACCCCTTGGCTCAGTCTTAACTGGGAAAAACAAGTTGCTTCAAAGGCTTCTTTCATTCTTGACAGCTTCAAATCCCCTCGTTGGTGTTATTGACGCACTCTAACACCAACTCCAACACACCCACAGTCCCTGTCTCATCTTCAGCCCTTGCTTAAGTCCTTCAATGAAGAAAACTTATGGACGAATCAAAGACATGGGAGCTTCCATTCACGACCATTTGAGGCAGAGCATGGCAGAGGGTCGGTCGCGTTTGGCTGCAGTGACTTCTAGGTGCATGTTTAGTGCCAGAAAAATGGATTTGCAGACAATTCCTCCTTGAATAAAAAAAGTGACATTTCTTTATTTTACTGAGGAACACGCAAAGAAGGTTACATGAATCCTGGCAGTAACAGTGATATTGCAATATAGTGATGGCTGATTGGAAAGCTCCATTTCATTTGCGAGTTTACCCGAACCCAAAACAATGGAAATTTCAAAGCATACAATCAGAAATGTGAGGCTGTCTTGCTGTGTCGCTGGACATATTAAGTAACATCTGCCTCATGACAGATATTCAGGAAACATGGATATCTTAGTTGAAAATGGGCCTGGATCCTATGTCTGAGAGTATGGCTTTATAAATAGTAATCTCATGTCGCGATGAAGTTGATGAAGGTCAGATTTGCTCCTTTGTGCATTTTCGTTTTAATCTAGATCTTTTTTGTTACTGATTCGTTTTATGTTTGTACTAGGTGCAAGGCATGGTGCCGTTTACCTGTAATCACACATGCAGACATCTTTTATACTTGATTGTGTTGCGCTCGACAGTGAAATATGTACTTTCTCGGCTTTGGCAATTTATGTGAGATGCAGATGTTCACGAAGTGTTGAACCCAATTCCAGAAAGTCCCAACCCAAAGTGCCTTCCCCTAAAGATCTAATTGAGTTACAGCCATCATATAAACAGTCAGGCGTGGGCTTTTTGGGCAATGTTTAGTTCCCAGATGTGGCTTTTCTTACCCCTTTCTATTTAGGTCTGTCACGCATGTTTCTGTTACGTAGTCACCTGACAGTTATCTTCCATATGGCCACCAGGTTTGAAATGGCTTTCTATGGATGGAAGTGGCGCGTTACGGGCCTTGATTTTGTACGATTTGTCAACACATCGTATTTTCTAGATGAACCAATTTGGGACAGAAGGTAATAGACAAATTATTTATGTACTTGTCTTGTGAGAACACAATGGACTGAAGGTGCCAGGATTGTACGAGGTCAAGTTTTGTATTTATGCTCTTTCCACTATTTTACTGTGTTCTAGGGCACCCATGTTTTCCTTAGGGCTATGCTACATTTCGAAATGAAAAGTCCATTTCCTGCGGTGGTTTCACCATGATTTGTCTGGTCGTAACCTCTTCATTACTTCAGTTCATCTATGCCGTTTGTGGTTGTCCAACAACCCAACCCAATGTTCTAAAAATCGCTAGGCGGGAAACGGGCAGCCAGAGGGGCCTGCGCCGAGGGCGGGAAGCCCTATTGAGTATGTTAACACTATTAACCGCTTGATTTAGCAATTCCTGTTTGGATTGACTTTAATAATTTTTGAAGAATTTTCAAACGAGGATGAAATCTTAACCAACTGTAGATGTAGTAATGGCCCTCCGTGCACCTTCTTAGCTTCTAGATGTGCCAGCCAATTGCTCTTCGTGGGTCTACCATCCGGTATCGAACCATTGGGATGCGATGACTTAGAAAGCTCGGAGAAGCAGGAGTCGGTGTAGAACACTCAAGTTATACTGATGGCGGGGTGGCTCATACGATTGCCCCATGCTTGAGTAACTTTTTTATGCTTATGAACACAGGCTGTGCGATTTCTGGCTATTCCATACTTCGATCGAAGGGCGGACACTGTTTTGTAGGCCGATACAATGAGAGAGAGGAAGAGGGAGAGAGACGATTTAACGAAGTAGTGTAATGGCATGACCCGAGTTACAAAATCGAACACAGAGTGAGGTTTTTTGCTTTCCAACTTTGAGAGGGCGGACACTGTTTTGTAGCCGACATCATTAGAGAGAGAGAGAGGAATACCTCAATAATTTTCCCAATCGTGCAGTTGGTATATGTGATCTATGGCTATACCTCCATACAGCATCAAGCACTTGATCAATCGCCTCTCAAAGTTCTCGCACCACAGCATTCATTCAATTGAGAATGCAACAAAGTAAGAATCTTGATGTAGTGTCAGACCACAAGGATTTTGTAGTGGTTCGACATCCGCCCTACTCCACTTCACTGGTGCTCACGAGAGCCCAACCACTGAATAACAAGTGGTTTTCACAGGTTACCCACAAGCTTTACAATCCTCTTTACCCTAAGACGTCAATCCGTTATGTTGCAAATATTTTGATGATAACAAATATATCTTAGTAGCTCTAATGTAATTTAAGATTCAGTATATAGTTGCAAGACGATTCAAGCACACATTCTTCTCAAATCAAAACTAATTCGAAGATCTTTGGATTGCAAGCGAAGCCTCAAATCACTGAGATCTTCAAATGAAGAACTTTTTTATTTAGGGTATTTGTTGGAAAGCTCTGTATGGTAAATTCTTGAGGCTCTAACATGACCTTAATAATCTTTCAATGCATTGATAAAAATACAAAAAATGCCTTAAAATTTAAAGTTCTTAAAATGTGCTAGCATAATCTTATCTTTGAAAAAATTTATTACAATTTGAAAATGGGCTAGTAGAGATTTTTGATTTTGGAAAATTTGATTTCAAGTTTGAAATTGCTACAAACAATTTCTGATTTTTGAAAATTTGATTCCAAGTTTGAATAATATGCTAGCAATCAAAGACAATTTGCTTCTGACTTTAAAATTTTGATTCCAAGTTTGAAAATTGGTTAGGCAAACAATTTCTTCCTGACTTCGAAAATTTGATTCCAATGTTGAAATTTGTGGATAGCAAACACTTCTGACACTTTTGACAAATATGGTTCAACTTTGAAAAATTGGGAAAAAATAACTTCTGACTTTGAACATGATGTATTGCAACATTTAAACTTTTGGATATAACAATTGCTGACTTTGGAAGAAAATGTTATTTTTTAAATTTGAAAATTGGCTAGCAATTTCAAATTCCTCCAACGGTTTATATTCTTGCTAAGGCCTATAAATACATATCCTTAGCTCCTCATTTTATTAAGACAATCAGTGAGAAAAACAAGTTTAGAACTCGTAACATACTTCCTTTCAATTTCCTTTGATTTGAGCCTTTCAAGTTTTGATTCATAACAAGATTTCTAAGTGAGACTATCCTTGTAAAACCGAAAACCTTCTTTTGTATATCCTTCGAAAAAAAAAGCGAAATTGTTATTGTGAGAGAAATCTCACAATCCTATCATTGTCGATTGTAATCCAGAGGGTTGGTGTACCCCTTGGGTGGTGTGACTTGTGAGGTGTGAAGGGTATTTTTCACCTTGTGCAGAAGGGTGGTGTGCCTTACGTGTAAATGTTTGAACTCACTCGCAAAGAGTTTGATTCGTGGATTGAAATCTCAATTGGTGTGCTTGGGGAGTGGACTAGGTCAGTAGACCGAACCATATAGAATCGCCGAGTTTGAATCCTCGTCCCTACTCTTTATTATTGTTCTTATTTATATTCTTGTGCATTATACTGCTTCTTAATCATTCTAACTCTTAATTTCGTATAATTTTTATTAAAAGAAAAGTTTGCCAACAACCCTATTCAACCCCCCCTCTAGGGTTGATTATTGGCAACATGTATCTGAGCTCTACCTTCTAATTTTGGCTTAACATCCAAGAGGTACCATGGCCAACACAAATGGAAGATCTTTCTGCCGAAGGACACTCCTCAATAGGCCTCCTTTATTTTAATTAAAATCATTATACATATTGAAAGAATAGGAATGATAATTATATTCCAAGTCTTGGATTATGAGGCTGGAAACATCATTATAGATGGTCCCTATATTCCCACGAAAATAGTTGATAAGACAACAGTCATTAAAACTGGGAAGAATGGGATAAAGCATGATTCAATCATCAGCTTAATTCACTTAATGCTAAGTATAAATATGGTTTTATATTGGGCTTTAGAGTAAATGAGTTTAAAACCGAACTCTCTGCACTGGCAGAATCCCAACTGAAAATATGGGATAAACTGAAGTAAACTTATGGAAAGGTACAATCAAGTAAAAGAGCTCTAGAAATCAGTAGGTTAGTTTCATGAGTAATGATTAATTTTGTATTGAATTTGAAAATCTATTTCTCTGAGATTTTACTTATTTACTCTATTATTTAATTCATTAAAATCTCCTTGACAAATGTATACTAATTTGAAAATGTGAGAAAAAGTTTAAGCACTTGCCAAAATATGTGATGGCAAAAGTCAAAGCTATTGAAGAGCTAAAGATATTTTTTCACAACGATGAGTCTTGATGACTCTTGGTTCACTCATGACCCATGAGCTCAGTTTTGAAGGGACGAAAGAAGCAGCAAAGCCCAAATGTCTCACACCTCAAATCCTATTCCTCTCTAAAGCAAGTGATGAAGAAGAAGAGGAAGAGTGACGCGATCAAGAAATGGCACTTCTCACCAAAACGATTCAAAAGTTTTATGAGACAGTAGAAAACATTCAATAAGAAGTATAATATAAAGAAACTTCCTTAACGGCGAATCAAGTCAAAAAGGATCCTCCACTTGCTTCGAGTGGCCACAAGCGGACACAATAATCATATTGTGCCCTCGCCTTAAGAGGAAGGAAAGAATTCAAAAGAAAGCCTTAAAGGTAACTTGGGATGATCAGAAGAAGCCGAATTCCGAACAGAGGAGAGCAAAATAGATGGCTAATTTTTGCCCATGGAAAAAAGAGATGAGGTAAGTCTTTTAAATATGATGATGAATTACATTTTGAAGAACTCAAGATGTCAGAATGAGTTATGTAAAACACTAATAAAACTACATGCTACATACCTAACTCTTAAAAGACAAAAACTGAATTTTGGAATAAGATAGTTTTACTTGGAAAATAAAATGAAAATTTACTCAAAAATAACAATAATCTCACCTCTAAGATCAAGTCGTTCAATGATTCAGAAAAGCAAATACTAGCAAAAGAAACCATTAAAGACTTAAACAAACCTTATTAGCCAAATTGGTAATGGTAAGAAAACTTAGAATACTACTTGAGACAAAAATGTGTCTTTAACAAGGAAGGGTGGCAATAGGCTTCTAAGAAGAACACAAAAATTTTGTTATATAAATTTCTTTGATAAAGAATCTTGGTTTCAATTCTTCTCATTCACTACTTATAAGTTATATGAAAATAGACATATTGTAAATGCTTATCCTAATGAATAAGTTTATTCACAAGATGAATTATAAGGGATCAAATTTTAAAAATTTAACCATTGAACACTCATAAAGCTTGGGTACCCAAAACCCAAAACTGACATTATCACAGGACCCAAAAAAATTTGGGTACCAAAAAGGATTTATTTGTATATTTTGTAGGTATTCCTTAAGTCATTGGCGCTCGGATAAATGGTGTTATGGATCAGCGCTTGGCTCAAGCCATATGAACGGTAGACAAATCCAAACTTCATCTTTCCACCATCCAGGATGGAGATTTTGTCACATTTGGTGATAATTCAAGAGGTAAAATATTGGAGTTGATAATATTAACAATACTCTTCATCATGCTTGAAAATGTGTTAACTTATTGATGCCTTTAAGCATAATCTAATAAGTATACAGCCAATTATTAGGTGAGAAAAACTATAAGGTTATCTTGATAAAAACAGTGCATAGTTTCACCATGTCTTAATATAAAATAGTATTTTATCGCAGCTAGACCTTAAAAGGTATACACCTTTGACTTTGATAGTTATTTAGTCAAGAATTTAAATGTCTTTTGGCTGTAATAAATAAAATAGTTGTTGGTCATCGAAGAGTTAGGGACAGCTAGCAGTATTTACTGCATAAATTGAATAAGCAATATTTCGTTAAGTTTTACCTAAAATCAAGTTTGTTAAAGAATAACATTTGTGATGCATGTTTACTAGGGAAGCACATAAAACAATCTTTGTCAAAGACGAAATATTTTCCATTGCCACATCTAGACCACTTCAACTGCTGCATATGGATTTTGTTGTCCCATAGAGTTGCAAGTCTGGGTGAAAAATTTACGCATTTTGTAATTGTTGATGATTTTTCACGTTTGACATGGGTATTATTCCTTACTCCCAAAAATGAAGCACACACTGCATTTGCAAAAATTTTGTAAAAAGGCACAAAATGAAATAAGGTTTGTCCCAATCACCAATATTCGTAGTATAGAGGTAGATATTTGAATAAACAAGATATTAAAAATATTGCGATAATCACTTTTTTGTCACACGACGTCTCTTGGGCCCAAACACCTCAACAAACTGAAGGTTTGTTGAACGTAAAAAATTAGATCTCTTCAAGAAATGGCTAGAACCATGTTAAAGAACATAATTTACCTAGTATTTTTGGGGCTAAAGCTGTAATACAGTCTTGTTATATTATAAATCGTGTAGTCATTAGAATCAAAACTTGAAAGGACTGCTCTTACGACGTAGCTTTGGACGGAAGAACACCCAATAGTGGTTATTGAAAGTATTTGGTTGTAAATACTTATATTCTAATGACAAATATAATTTGGGTTAAATTTAAGACTAATCTGATACAGGCAATATTCTTCTTGGATATTCTACTAATAGCAAGCTTATAGAGTATATAACAAAGAACTTTTAAAAACTTATTAAGAGTCGATCTGTTGCATTTGATGAAGTTGATTCTTTCACACCTAAGAACATTGATGATAATGATGATGATATTAATGCTACAAAAATAATGATAATAATATTAATTCAAAATAATCAATCCTCAAGACTCTATAAAAAGAAGTATGAAAAAATGCATCTCATCTTTAACAAGTCATCAGTTTCCTAAATCTTTTAATCTTTTTTGGAGATTGTTAAAGATCAACCCTATTATCAAATTCTAGGTACCCCTCACAAAGTGTAATTACACGTTCTTTACGTAGAAATGTGTGTAATAACATGGCTTTTTGTGTGTAATACATGATTTTGTCTCAGAAATTGAGCCTAAGATATTGAAAAGCTGAACTGATGATTTTGGTTAATGGCCATGGAAGAATGAGCTTAAACATTTTATAGGAACAATGTTTGGACATTGTCCTAACTTAAACATCGTTCCGTTATTGGATGACAATGGGTTTTTTCGTAATAAAAAGGATAAAAGGGCATTATCATTAGAAATAAAGCTAGATTTAGTAGCCCAAGGTTTCAACCAAGATACGGCAATTTGACAATGAAGAAACCTGGGCCCCTAGTGCTGACTTGAAGCTAATAAGACTGCTATTAGCTTTTCCTTCCTATACAGATGTTAAATTATTTCCAAATGGATGTCAAAAGTGCATTTTTTAAATGGTGTCATTTCTGAGAAGTTTATGTTTGAACAACCACCTCCGGTTGAAAATTACGATTTCCAAATCATGTTTTCAATTGACAAAGCCTTGTATGGCTTGAAACAACCCCGAAGAGCATGGTATGAAAGAGTATGGATTTCTTTTGGAAAAAGGCTTTACAAGAGGAAAAATTGACACTACCTTGTATTTACCAAAATAAAAAATAATATTTACCGTCATTGTGCAAATATAGTGATGATTATCTTTGAATCAACAAATGAAAACATGTTATTGAATTTTCCAAAAAATTATGCAAAAAGAATTTTGGAAATGGCATGATGAGTGAACAAAATTTCTCTATTTGGGTCTTCAAATTAAGACAAACTAAAAATGGAATTTTCATCAACCAATCTAAATTATAAAAATCTTCTCAGAAATTTGGGATAGAAAATTTTCAAAAATTTATGCAACCCCAATGAATTAAACAACTAAAACAAACTCGTAAAGAATGAATAAAAAATGTTGATATTAAACCTATAGAGTAATGATTGGTAGTCTACTATATTTCTGGTTAGTAGGCCAGTATCAAGTTTTAGTGTATTCTTATGTGCTATATTTCAATCATGTCCAAAAGAATCACATTTAATAATTCCGTTAAAAGATTTTTTCGATATTTACTTGCACATAGAGCTAGGTTTATGGTATCCTAAATTCACTCATCGGAGTTAATTAGTTTTCATATGCAGATTTTGCTGGGGCAAATTGATCGCAAGAGTACAAGCGGTACATGTCACTGTTCATAAGGACACTCACTTGTTTCTTGGTTAGCACGACGCAAAATTCAGTTGCCTTCCACTGCTAAAGCAGAATATATTGCTGGCAGCAGTTTGTTTGCTCAAGTTCTTATATGAAATAACAACTTGAAGATTGTTTAAATTAAAATTTGATCACATAGTCCTATGAGATGTGATAATACAGTGCTATAATATTTTAAAATCCTATTTCTTTTCTTCACTCACGAACAAAACATATTGAAATTAGATATCATTTTATTTTTTTCCCGTAATCATGTTCAAAAAGGAGATGAGAACAAAATTTATAAGAAGTACTGTCTGATTTTCAATGGGCTGACTTCTTCACAAAACCACTTCAAAGGACCACTTCTGCACCATTCGTTCTAGAAACTTGGTATGTGTTAACCTACAAATATTGCATAATATTTGTATTTATTTTTTTATTTATACAAATAATACTATTCTGAATCAAATGCCTTGTTTAAGTTTTTTGAGTTAGAAAAATCTTAAAACTTTTCTGGACTTCAAGCAAGAGACCTCGCTGGTTCTCCGAAGACGGTTGTGTCATCTCCAGTTCTTAATATTTCCTTCTTTCCCAAGTCATTATTTGCATATGAATCTACAAGTTTCGTTAGCTCTTATTCTCTTGCTGAAGACCTCTATCGTTCGTTGCAAACTCAAACTGAGTCCTTAGCTCTTGAACTTCATTCCCTCGAATTTTGCAGACGTCAGCCATATTTGAAACAGAAGAAGCACACTGAATACTGAGTGCCAATAGAAATCATTAATGGCTTCCGACTCAGTCCTATTCGCCAATAACTTTTCATCTAATTGGAGTAATGTCCCTCTATCTACTGATGCAGTGAACTGCATCATCCACATCACAGAGCATTCGTCATGAGAGGATCTTTTTGAGTAAGATTATGAATGCCGAATTTCTGGTTGTACATTACAGACAGCATTCAGATCAATTTTGAGAAGCAAAAGGAACCATTTTTGAAACTAAGGAAAGAAACTGGTA
>VIGQ01001237.1:32500-53534 GCA_009663005.1 Actinidia chinensis | reverse complement strand
GCTGTTTTTAGTCCCCTGCTCCCAAAATACTTTAATCATTTAGTGCACGTAGTTTAGCTTTCAATTTATTGTTGTATTTACTTTCATGCTCTTAATTACTTGTTTTTATTTTGATTCTTGTGTTACTTATTGTTGGTAGACCCCCAACTGGGAATGAGTTCTTCATCATCAATGGTTGGCTAAAAACCTCTTGGTTGGTTCAAGAGTAAATCTCAATTTCCCCATGACCTAGGTTTAGGATTTTTTTTTTCTAATAGTTTCAATGTTTGTTGGGACTGATTACGGGTGTGAAATTTTTTATTTACACTAGAGGTTGTACATATATTTGATTATGTATAACAACCTTGACATTGGGACATGTGATGCTTCGTTTCCTTTGCATCTATGTATTCAATACAATTCTCAAAACCTTAATCATCAAAAAAACACTCTTTAGAAAAAAAATAAACCTTAATTGCTAAATACTATGATAATATCATTACCATAAATAAGACTTCGATTGAGTTAAAATGAGAGTAATGAAGTTAGGGCTGGATTCAAATTTTTGCGACCTTAATACATTATTTTTATAGTTTAAACACCGTAGTTATTAGAAACCACCCTTTTCCAAACCAACCCATTTATGGCTTTTAATTCTTTTATTTTTTCAATTTGCAACTCAATTCAAACTTTCCAATAATAGTTCCGAGGAGAAATGGCAGTCAGGGTTACTCGAGTATTATTCTGCACTGATAAGTTTCTATGCTTGAAATAATCACACTTTTAAGAGCAAGCATAAGGACTATTAAACATTGATGATTCACATAGCAAGTCATCAACTATGCAAGGTCTTTGCGAATTGGACATAAAAAGAATGATGCTTCCTTAATTTGCACATTTGCCATGTTAAACACTGTGGCATCTAGCAGCACAGTGTGAGAATGAGAAGAAAGGTTTGTGCTCTGAGAAAACGATGTCAACAGCTGGACTGGTGTTGGATTAAAAACAAACAATGCGTCTTAACCATAATGGATCGGGAATAATAACTCCACACAAACAAGCAAGTAAGAAACCAAACATCAAAGGGACACAGAGATTTTTTACGTGGTTCGGCCATGCTAAGATACATCACGGCCACACCGAGTAGCATTCCCTAAAATAAAATTAGGATTACAATCTCTCACAACTCTTTCTTCTCTCTCTTAGCCTTAGCTACCTTTTATCATCTCCTAGACTTCAATATCTATTTTATAGAGAAAACCTAGGAAGAGAGACTTAAGCAAATGATGTCAGTAAGCCGCAAATCGGAGGACTTGGACTCTTGCCCAAATCGGAGGACGGACTTTGCCACAATATAGACTTGGAATTGCCGAAATTGAGAATTGGACCTTCCGCAAGCGGAGACTGGGACTTAGCCGCAATCGAAGACTAAAGACTCAGCCGTTTAATTGTAGACTTTGAAATGTAGGCTCCACTTCACATAACTAACAATCTCCCACTTGGAGGCTGCCACAAACTGCTCCTCGGGTAACTCCCTTGTTTAAATATTACTCAAACGGTGTGTGTGGCATTAAGGCCCTCATACTTAGAAGACCCACTGAAGGACACATAGCTTCAAATTTTCAATGGTCACACTTTTGTGAACTGTATTGAGGATTATGGATTTGTGTGGCATCTTCTCCAAATTATCAAACCCTTCATCTAGGAGTGATCGGATGAAGTGATTACCTTACTGTCGATGTGTTTGTTTCTTGCATGGAAAGCGAATTCTTGCCAAATGAATTGCACTTGGGACTATCGCTGTAGATAGGCCATTCGATGCTCCTTACCCAACTCTCTCATGAAACTCTGCCAACCAAAACCACTCCTTACAAGTTAGGTTAGCCAGCCACATACTCCGCTGTGGAGAAAGAGCAACAATTTTTGCAATCTCGAAACCCAACTAACTTGCGATTAGCCAAATGTGAAAACATATCCAGTAGTGACTCTTTCTGCCATTCAAACATCTCTAGCATGTTCAGAATGACAAACCATGTAGACGAATCTCCGAGCCTCCATAACACAACGCTGCATCCTGGAGTACCCTAAATACCTCAACCACTTCCCAAAGCTTCCCAGTGCTCCTTTCAGGATATTACTCATGAATGCTATCATTCCAAAACTGCTTGCAGAAATTATCTGGCCTCGTACAGACCATAGCATACCCACCATAAGGCTACCAACGGCTGAAGGTAATGGTTACCTTTGACATGTAATCATTCTCTGTCCGGTGTAGTAGTTGACTTTGATTCTTTGAAAGTCTTTCTAAAAGAATTCCCAAGGGGAGTAGGCAACAGAGTGCTGACTGTTTTGGCTTTATCCATGGCTAAATCTCTCAGACTTGTCGATTGTAGTCGGCTTGTGATAGTGTCAATTCTTGTTGCTCTGTCTCTAGTAATCCGCCATACCAAGTATCATCTTCGCATGACCCAAGTCCTTCATTGAGAATCTCTTGGATAGAATCTCCTTCAGTTGTAATTTCCATCATGCGGATCATGCAATAAGCTGTCATCCACATATTAATAGAAGGAAATATAATGATGTGAAAACTTCTCTAAAAATAGCACAATGGTCGCATGGCATCTTGCTAACTATTGTCAGACATGAACCACATCCAAACTTGATGTAACCTGTCTGCGGTGCTTGTTTTCAAAACCATACAAGCTCTTCTTACGTTGTACACCATATTGCTGCCAATTTCTTCAGACCCTTGGTTGCTGCATTAGATGTCTTCATTAGAATCCCTATGAGGAAATGCCGTTTTTACATCTAGTGCTTAGATGCAAGTCTTCCACTATGCCACAAGACTCAAGATTGTGCCGAATGGTTGAGAACTTCACAACAGGAGAGAAGATTCTGTAAATCACACCTTGCCTTTTGTTGAACCTTTTGCAAACATCTAGCCTTGTACCTCTTCGACCTAATGCTCTTTTTTCATCTATAAACCCACTTGTTATGCAGGGTCTTCTACCCTTAGGCAAATCAACCAAATCCCATTGGTTGGTTAGATGGTGAGGGGTCCATCTCATCATCCATGGCTTGCTTCCACTCACCTTTGCATCGGGCCTCACGGCTTCCTCATAACATTTTTATGATTCACCATGTCTGGAAGTAGCAAGTACTGTAGAGATGACATGTACCGAGCTGGGTCTGATTCTGAGTTGTTCTGGTCGATCTTTCTCAAACACAGGATCAGGTGGAGGAACTTGCGTTTCTAACGGTATGTTTTGATCTCTAGGCATCAATACATCGTTTTAGAAATCTCTCAAGGTTCTGGCAAAATCCTTCTTTGATGCTTTGGTCCCGCTCATTCATCATGTCCTTGTACATGGCATTCTCATTGAACACCACAGCTCTACTCATTAGACTTGCGGTTTTCGATGTCCCAAAACGATAGCCAAAGTCATTTATCCCATAACCAATGAAGAATGCACTTTCTTAGATTTTAGACAAGTTTGGACTGTTTTCTGCCTCAATATTGAAAAATGCGACAAACCAAATATCTTAGATGAGATAAATTACCATTTCATGTCCAAGCTTCTTGGGGCAACCCACAGTTCAAATACTGGGGTACGCGGTGATTAGTATGCAGCCGGGCTCACAGCTCTGCCCAAAATTGTTTTGGCAACCAGCATGTATCCTCATACACCGTGCACGCTCTGTGATAGTTCTGTTCATGCGCTCGGCTAACCCCATTCTGTTGTGGATTCCTAGGAACGTCTTCTGTCTCTTGATTCCATTCATAGCGCAGAGTACCTTTCGAACTCATCACGTAATACTCTCCACCATTGTCTGACCTCAAGCACTTTCAACTTAGGACTCTGTCTCATTCTCCGTAGGAGCTCTCCATTTCGTGAAAAAATCAAATACATATGAATTTTGTGTTTCAAAAAATACCCATAGCTCTATAGCATCATCAATGAATGTGAAACCAAAGTAAGGGACCACCAAAGGAACTTACTGTAGATGTCCCCACACATCGGTGTGAACAGCTCCCACCGTTCGCGCTTATGGCTTTGAATGTTCTTGAGAAATGACTTTCTTCTGCTTTCCCATAGACGCAATCCTAGCCAAAAATTCCCAGATCTCGATGCTTTAGCCCTAGGAACAATTTCCATTCGTGATCATGATCTTCCTCCTTTCTCACGCATGTGTCCAAAGCCTCAGGTGCCATGTAGTTGCATCCTGGTTCGGAGAAGCAGCTTGCAAGTACGTGTGTCATCCAGAAGATAACATAAAGGGTTCTGTTTCTTCCCATGCTCCACACCATGCCACCTTTCGTCACCTTCCATGCATCGTCAGTAAAGAAGTCTTGCATCCCGATGTTGCAGGTTGTCCCACAGAAAATCAGGATTCCTTTTCAAATGGGCAGTGTTCTCACATCTTTAAGCGTAGGAGTCGTCCCATTTGTAAGGGATAATCTGCAATTCTCCATTCCCAAGAATGGAACAAGGTTCATAATCTTCGAATTATTTACTTTCCGAAGTCACCCTTCACATAATTGTGGAGAAGAATCTCTCTCTGGTAGAGGTGGAGTGAATAAACAGCGCCCGAGTCTACTATCATACACGTCGTGTGTTTGTGTGATAATGATAGAACCTTAAAGCTTCGAATCTTTCCATTGTCAGAGACGTTAACAGAGGTGTTACCATCTTTGATCAATTAGCATGCTCTTTGGGCTTTTGCAGTGCTTTTGCGAAATGCCCCTTCTTCCCACAATTGTCAGCATTCGGCGTCTTCTATCGTGGCCCTTTGGATTCCCCCTACCTTGATTTTGAGGAGAACCTTTGTTGCTTCCTCGATTGGCTGATATCCCTCGGTCTGTACTCAAAGAACTTCCTGACGTCCTGCCAGCCCGCTGGATTTTCGTGCAATTCTTCGCTGAGAATTATGCCCCCACCACGTCGTCGTATTTAGCTTACTTGAACCGGAGGAATTGCTGACCGCCAGGACCAGGACTATCCCAATGTTTTTGGCAATCCAGATAGATAACAAAGATCTCACTCGTCGTTCAAAGTTAATATCCACCAGACTCCATTGACTTGTGACTGTGTTGAAATTAGTCAAAGTGCTACAGCCACACGTCCATCATTCGCCCTCTTCATGTGAAGAGTTCTTTTTCAGCAATACACGTTTATTTGATGCGGAAGGTTTCTCATACATTTGGATAAGCAGCCATCAAACTGATGTCTTTCTCCTGCGATATATTGAATGTACAGACGAGGGATAGAGTCACCGGATCGTACCTAGAGCTTTTTATGTCTAGAACTTGTTCCAGTCTGACTTTCATGTCTTCTGGGTTCTTCCCCTTAAAGAGGGTGATAGAGATCTTTTTGATAAAGATACATCCTCCATCTGCATCTTCCAAAAACTAAAGTTCTCTCCGTTGAACTTTTGATTTGGTCTTGCCCTCTTCAGCCATGTTGTTGCGTGTCATAATCTTCCGGAACCAAGGCTCTGATTACCAGTTGTTGGGATTAAAAAAAACCATGCGTATTTTCACCCTAATGGACGGAATAATAACATCACACAAACAAGCAAGTAAGAAACAAACAATAAAAGGGACACAGAGATTTACGTGGTTCGGACACCAATTAAGCCTAAATACACGGCCACACGAGTAAGCAATTCACTAAAAACAAAGTTTAGGATTACCCATCTTCCCTCAATCTTTCTTCTCTCTTAGCCTTAGCACCTTCTTATAATCTCCTAGACTTCAAATCTATTTATAGAGAAAACCTAGGGAAGAGGAATGACTTAAGCACTGATGTCATTCAGCCGCAATCAGAGACTTGGAATTGCCACAATGTTAGACTTTAAATTGTAGACTTGACTTCTTGCCGCAAGCGGAGATGAACTTAGCCGACAATCGAAGACTAAAGACTCAGCCGTAATTGTAGACTTTTGAAATGTCAGACACTCCAAATTCCACATACCCTACAACTTTGTAAATACTTCAGTGTTATGAGTCAAGAAAAAGAAGAAAAAGAGTAGTTGGATTAACTTCAAGAGAACAGATTTTGAATTGCGGTTGCGACCCCAAACGTTGTTGTCCAATGAGAGTACATGAGGCCTTACTTATACCAAAATTGGTCAGATAAATTTCAGTATGAAGGCGGTGTCAGAGAGTTTAAATTGTTTAATTGCGACAGACATGCAAGAGGCAGATCAGCACCTCAAACAAACGGCCACATGCTCGCTGAGCTTTTAGCAATCATCAGTGATTGGTCTTGGGGAGTCACTGGCTTAGGGGAGTGGAGGGGCTATCCTAATTCTAGGGATAACGAAGAGTAACATGTCTTTTGTTCGAAGTCATGGCCTTAGGACAAGTTTTTGCAATTAGCAGGTATTTTTACTAACGCTTAGATTCGGGGTTACTTACAATTTTTGTGTTGCTTTGTCTAACTAGAACTGGAAGAAGAAAACTATACATTGATGAAGGATAGCATGCATTTCATGAGATGATTGTTTGAAATCCTTCAAAGATCAAACCATTTATCAAAAGGTGTTTTTTCTCTCGTTCTGGTGATGCAAATCTTGAGACTGAAAACATGTTTGTAAGAATTCTGACAGATCCAACCCAAAACCGTTACAAATTTTTGCATAAGCAGGTATTTACTAACTGCATGGACTTGGTTATTTACAATTTTTGTTGCTTTGTCTAACTAGAACTTGCAGAAGAAGTAGACATTGATGACGGCTAGTATGCATTTCATGAGATAATTGTGTTGCAATCCTTTAAGATTAACCATATCCTTAACGTTTTTTCCTCTCATTTGGTGGCAAATGCTTTTTTTTTTTTTTTGTCCCTTCGGTGAAGCAAACGCTTGAGACTGAAACATGGTTGTTAGAATTTGGACAAGATACAAACTCAAAAGCACATGGCAAATAGTGGAGTCTTTAGACATGGATTAAGCTTGCGGATGGGAAAGGAAAGGAATTAAAAGCTTATGTCTGTTCGGAAGGAAACATTTCATTCAAATTCTTCCTGTTAAATTGAGCAGCAGTATGCACGATGGGAAAGTTTTGAATGAAGAAATAGTTTTACAATAAAACTATCCGGTATGATCAAATCATAACGAAATCACGTCATTTTTTCTTCCTTTTTTTTTCAGGTATTTTCCTTTCCTTTATTTATTTGGTAATGATCGCTATGTGAAGAATATTCAATGTCCTATCTGTCGGAAATTTGCACTAGGAAAAAAGTTAGCGTACATGGAGAGCCCGGTGTGAATGCTCAAATAATTTTTTTTTCAAAGGAAACCAAATCTGGTAGATTGGTTGCTGTTTGTCTTGGTACATCCATACAATACAAACAACAGAAAAATGGCTTGCCTTTAAGGAGATTAGTGATTGCACATATTTCATTTAACGTGTAGTCTTTCTTTTTCTCAAGAAAGTCAACAAAAGTGTCATGTTTCTGCTATCTCATCAAAATTTGTCGTGTGCATGGGTATGCACAAGCATTTGTTATGTGAATTCGAATTTATCACCATTTGTATGCAGTGAATTCGTAGTCTCCAATATCCATTTCTTTCCATTATTGGCCTTCGTTATGAATTTCTCATTTAATGTTTGACGGCTTTCTATTTGAATCCTCTTAGAAAGCAATTCGACTCGCCCCAAAAAAATTGTCAAAGAAGGAAGGAAAGAGTATGAGTGATTTTTCAAGACTAAGAAGATCCGTCATTGTTCAAATGTTTCCCTCATTGTATAAATGCATGTGTTGAGAGCTTCGGTAGGGGTGGAGATTTTTTATTTTTGATATTGGATAGATAAAGGATAGAGAACTTCATTAGCTTCTACTGCCCATTCTGTTTGTTGATTTATCTTGTATTTGATATCGGAGTCTTAGAATTTAGTAATTGATGAGAGTGTTATCCGGTACGCGAGGTGAGTTTGTCAAAGCAAAAATCTTCATTCATCTATCTAAGGACGATAGCCTATCAAGCCGCGCAGAGGAGATTGGTATGAGCCCCATGGTATTTCATATCCAAATCAAGATTTACCGATTTTGATCGGAGCCACTAGAAGGTGGAGAACGGAAACTTAGTTTGTGGTTAGAAAGTAAAAAATTAAGCGAGTGCATAATAGGTAAATAGTTGTAAGTCAATTTGCTTCTTGTAATTAAACTTCTTGAATAGTGATGATTTACGGCAAATGCCCGTGTGGTTTTTTCTCCTTTTTGGAGGTTTCCACGTAAAAATTTTGTGCCTCCCATGTGTTAATTTTCTCAAATTATGTCTATTAATTCTAGTATGCATATTAATTATTTTTTATTAAAATCACACATTTGGTCTATTGATTGAAAGACAAGTTCTAAAATTGGCCCTATTACCCCCTTGAAATGAATGTAATTCGCAGTCAACGTTGACCTACAGCAACAAATAGAACACCTAAATCGAGTGCATCTATATCCAAATCGGGGACAAATACGTTCAAAACATGCTAAGCCCCTCTTAATAAAAGTAATGGCAAAAATCGTCACTTTTGACCAAAAAAATCGAAATGTTATTTTAGATTCCCTTAACCATATGATAATGAGTACTAATGTTGGGGACCGGCCCATAATTAACTCCTGTAAATTACAAGAGAACTCAACTCAACAAATGTTTTAGTCATCATTACTTGGGGTAGGCTATGAGAAGTCCAATCATCAGTTAAGTTTAAGGTAACAGTCCTTCTTATCATTCATCACATTCAAACTTAAAAGGAGAAACAAAGTTAAATTCAAAGCATGGTCTCAAAAAATACATGATAAGAGGAAGGTCGGATTGCATTACAAGAACAAGAAGAAATTGAATATGATAAAAATCCGCACCCTTCCTCTTAATACAATCCGACCTTCCTCTTATACATGTATATTTAATTTAGAGAATTGAATATGGTAATATCAAAATTTAGACAATGGCTCTTTCTGTCCACTCTCATGGGATCTAGGTGTTCCTCAGCAAAGGAACAAGATATTATGATTCAACATTGCCATATGAGTTCATACTAAACATTTTGAAACTGAGAAAAAGTCGGGCATGCCTTTCAAGGGCATGTAGTCATACTCAATTAAATGCATCTCAGGTAATAATGCCTTACTTCAATATCTCAACCTATATACCAAATAAATGCTGCGTCTCAGCCTGTAGTAAAAGCTAAAACATGACACGATCTAATCATATGCAGTTAGCAATAATGTTTTGAACGCCGGGGAATTCTCTCTATCGGTTAACTCGTATCTAAGTCATCTGTACGTCTATTGCATAAGAAGAATCAATGATCTACCCATATTCTTCCAGGTTCATTCATTAGGTTGTTGTGCATTTGCAGAGATGGCTTGAATGATTCGAAACACAACAATAGTGCGAAATTCCTGCAAAAAAACACACGCACCTCCATCTAATATGTTAATGTATTATCGTTGTTTTTATTACATAATTAGGTCGGGACAAAATATTTTTTTGTCTATTCTCCGGAGGGCCCCCCCCGCCCATGGAAAGTGTCCCAGAATAATAGAAACAAAAAAGTAGAAAGGGGGAGGGGGGACAAGATTTGTCAGGATTGAAAAGTGTTAGAATAAGTATTAATGGTTATGAATAGGCTGTATACAGCTGTGTATATTTCGGTAATTTAGAAGATATTCTAGTGTTATTATCCCGGATTTATGGGGATAGGTATTAGGAGAGTTTCCTTTAGTTTATAGCATAGTTTTCTCCCTATATATTTAGTACATTCTTTGGATGAAATAACATGAGAGAGATTTCTTATTTTTGCATGGTATCAGAGCCGGAAATAGGGCTCCTTGTATTTCTCAGTTTGTTCAGCTTCCATTGCTGATTTTTTTCCAGTTTCTGTAGAAAACTCTGTTCTGCTATGTTTTCATAATTCCCGAAAACAGAGTGATTTTTCTGCAGAAATCTCTGTTTTTTAATGTATTATAGGCCTTCAGGTCTCTGAAACTCTTGTTGGTGGCCTTAATTACAGTTCACTCATAACCCAATATTTCTCTTTATTTTTTCGATCACTTTAAGGCTGAAAACCAACATTATTGCTTGCTGGAGAAGTGCAGAAATATTTCACGCATAGTTTACGTCTTAATGGGCAAGAACTATTTGAAGGGGTCTCAGTTTGTTCGAACCTTCTTGAAAGGAGAGGGCAAACTGAGTCATCTCTTGGACAGGACGAAATTAGATGAATCCGAAAGTGTGTTGCGGGATGAAGAAGAAGACTCGATGGTGATGTCTGGTTATGGAATTCAATGATGCCAGGAAGTTTAGCGATTACTTGGGCCTGTTTTGACATAACAGAGAAGGAGATTTGGGAGTCCTGCGGGCCAAACAACCTATTCTAAGTCCGAGATGTTGCCCAACCAAATTCTACGATGATTAGGACAAAAATCTATCTACCAAACAAGGGTAGGTGGTGGTGGGTAGCGTAAACGCTCGGTCACTGAATATTGCTTAGATTTTACAAAACTCTTGGAAAGAGTGGACCCATTATCAGTGATTAGATGAAAGGCCAGCGATGACACTTGGTCCTTCTAAACCGTTTTTATGGAAAAAAGAGGAGGATTTAAACCTTTCTTTGCCGGGTGAACGTTTGAGTTCGATCTGTCCGAGTGCCAAAGTATTAGTGAAAGGGAAGAAATCTGCAACTCAATGAAACAATTGCAGAAGTCGTGAGAGAAGAAGACGAAGAGGAGTATGTGGAGGCCTTCAATCGACAGTGGTTCCGCCTGGTTACAAAAAGCTGCCAAATCTGAGAGCCGTGAAATCAGACCAGCTGCAGTTTGAATGTTATTCCAGAGGAGTAGGGAAGGAATAATGGGTTTGTCAGACGGATCAAGAGTAGGTATAAAGACTCCTTTGGTTGTAAACCCTATGGTAAGAAGCCGCGACACAAACAGGAAGAGGGGGCTGGAAAAAAGGAAACTCCATGGTAAGCCCAAATATCAAAATATTCCTTGGAACCAGAAAAAAGCAATCAAGGAGGAGGGAAAGGACATGCACATTGACCTCGGCACAATCAGGAGGGAGAAGGAGAATTCTCTCAGGAGTGATCCGAGGTTCAATAGAGAAGAGCTTGAGAAGCCTAAGATATTTTTGGGGACATAGAGAAAATACAGGGAAGTTGCAGGGTATGGACTGGGCTCCTTGGCTCTTTCAGGTAATCCCAGCACTATGCCACTTAATGAGTCGATCTCAAACGGAAACTTGGGTAGTGGATTCTGGGCTACAGGATCATATGACCAATCTTTTCATGGGTTTTTTTCTTACAGCCCTTGTCCTAGTAATAAGGAAATGGCTAATGCTGATGGAACACTTGTACAGTTGCTGGTCGTAGGGGGATGGTAGTTTCTAAATCAAACTTTGTTTTAAAAAATGTTCTGCATGTGCCGAAATTGTCTACCAATCTAGTTTCAATTCAACAAGCTTACAAAGGAGATTTGAAACTAATGGTGACAGTGTCTCTGGCAATGCAATTTGTAACATTTCCGGACCGAGCACGGGGTATGGTGATTTGGATTGCTCGGAGAGAAATGGGCTCTGACATTTTTGGAGGAACTGATGGGCAAAATAGCATTCAGGACGCATTCCGTTTGTCCCTGCTTTCTGAGTCTTCCCTTTCCAATAAAAATAAAAATATGGTGAATCATTTCGTCTTGGTCATCCGTCTTAATATCGTAAAAAATATTTATGATTTATTTTAAAGGATTATTTGGGTGTTGTGCATTGTGAGGTTTGGAACTTGCAAAACATAAGGTGGTCTTTTTCCAACAAGTAATACTAGAGTTTCAATACCTTTTACTTAATTTAACAGTGATTGTTTGGGGGACCTTCTACAATCAGAAATCTCTAGGGCTCGGCTAGTTTGTCTCATTTTATGACGATTGTCCTAGAGTGTCATGGTTTTTTCTCTTTAAAACAACAATCAACGTCAGTTCCACCTTTTCAAAATTTCTTTCCACGTGGTGAAAAACCCGTTTGGGATTATTGAGATAAAAGAGGTTGGTCTGATAATGCTAGGGATTATTTTAATCCAAGTGTTGTCACCATTTCTTCGAAAAGAAAAAAGAAAAAAGGAAGTCACTTCACGAGTCTTCATGTGTAAACACACCACAACACAAAAATGGAAGTGCTGAGCGAAAAAAAATGGTTATCTTCAGCTGTACCCGAAGAGAGCCTTCCTTTTCCAAAAAAATGTTCAAAAAATTATTGGGGGAGAAGCTATCTAAACGCCTACACCCTCTGATTAATAGATTACCCACTCGAGAGTTCTTGATTATAGAGGCCCTATGGAACTATTTTCAAAGTGTTCCCCGACGGTTAAAGAACCAATCATTGAGTCCTAGGAGTCTTGGGATGTGGTGTCCTTTGTTCATATTCATTCGAATAACCGTGGAAACTTGTTCAAGGGCTCGTAAGTGCGTTTTTGTTGGATATTTTTCTACACAAAAAGGGTTATAAGTGTTATCAGATCCCCAACAAAACGAATTCTTTTGTCTCTGTGATGTAACATTCGGTGATGATGTTGAAAACTAAGAATTACTTTCCGAATCTTTCTTCAGGGGGGGAGAGATCATTCATGAGAAGATAAGGCTAGAGTTTGTCTTCTTTGCTCTGATTCTTTCATCCTTACCATAATCCAACAAATCAAAAATCCATTTCAATCTGTTGAGTGCCTTTACCAATGAGGGTCAGTTGGAGAAGGATAAACGATCAGATGCTTCTCGCCCATTGAGTATATTCAAGGGGAAGGAAAAGAATCATTGTTCACCAATGCAGGTTCTTGATTCAGAACTAAAACTCTGGTGTGATAATGTTGAGGTTAATTTCAATTCTGAGTTATGAAAGTAATGTGCATGTGTGTTGATGATGTGATCTCCTCTATTGCAACTAGAAAGGGTGTAGGAAGTGTTACTCAGCAGCATTTTATCCAGTGTCTCACTTGTGTCTATGAAACGCTGTCTAGTGGACATAAAAAGTTTCTTATCCCCTCAACCACTATTACTATTCCAAAAACTATATTCTGAAGCATTGCGGATAAGTAGGAAAGTAAAGAGTGGAAAGAGAAGCTATGAGGTTTGAAATGGATTGCGCTTGAGAAGGAGAAGACAAAACATGGGGACTTGGTTGAAATGCCTCAGGAAAAAGAAGCTTAGGGATGTAAAATGCTCTTCACTGTAAATACAAGGCAGACGGGTAACTTGGAATGAACGATCATAAGGCAAGGTTAGTAGCTAAAGGGTCTAGCTCAAAAAACGTTATGGGATAGTTACTCGAAACATTTTATCCTGTTGCAAACATGATACGGTAAGAAATCTATTGTCTTTAGCAGCTAATCGTGGCTTGGAACTTGTAGCAATTGACGTAAAAAATGCTTTTTACATGTGATCTTGAGGAGGAAATGTTATTGGGGTTCCGCCAGGATTTGATTCAGAGAAAGATAATGGTTGTTGTAAGTTGAAAAAAAAGCCCTTTATGGGTTATAAAGCCGCGCCCAGGGCTTGGTTTGACAGGTTTGACCTAAAGTAATGCAAGTTTTGGGGGTTAAAAACAACGTCGTTTGATACACATGTTTGTCAAACCATTCTGCTTCAGGAGTTACAGCACTCTATGAGTAGAGGTGGAGATATAGTAGTAACCGGAGACGACTTGCAGGAATGGAGCATTGAAAAAGGTGTTTATTGCAAGAGTTTGAGATTAAGGAACGCGGGTAAGTTAAAATATTCCTCGGCATTGAAGGGGCTACTATAGCAGGGGATCTTATATCCAACAAACGTATGTGTTGGATCTATTACCGAGATAGGAAAAACTAGGGTGTAACCAATGGAGACAACCCATTGAACAAAAAGCAAAAGTTTTTGAAAGCCCCAGATGATGCGGATGGTGATAGAGAGATCCTATCAAAAATTAGTTGGCAACCTAATTTATTTCTTCTTATACCAGAACAGACCATACCTATGCTGTAGGAGTCGGGTGAGTAAATTAGCAACAACCCAAAAAGAAGTACTTAAAATTTATGCAAACCCAAAAGAAGTACATCTTCGACAAAACATCGATTCTACAGTACGTAAAGTTCCACCAAGAAGGGAGGGTATGTGGTTAGAAGAGGCAGTGAAGGAATTGACATGAAGCATACATGGGCGGCAGATTATGTCAGATCAGTTGATGACAGAAGATTGACTTCAGGCTCTATCCGGACATTCCTCGGACCGCAACCTTGTAACTGGATGAAGCAAGAAGCCAGAATGTGTTGCAAGGTAAAGTACAGAAGTTGAGATCCATGGCATTGGGAGTTTGTGAAACTACTATGGTCTGAAACTAATTTTGAAGATTTGAAGATAGATTGCTTTGGAAAGGACATATGACGCTTATTGTGTAACAAGGGCAGCAATTAATTGCACATAACCTCTGCAACATGACCGGACCCACCAAGCATGGGGAAGTAGACAGACATTTTATAAAAGGAGAAGTTGGATAGGGATGATTTTTATCCATTTGTGTCAAACCGAGGGTTCAACTTGCCAGATGTGTTAATTAAGGGATGAGTGGTCTGCATTTCAATCTAGGTTAGCAAGCTAGGAATGGAAAAATCCCCACTAGTTGAGGGGCGGGTTTAGGTAGAATAAGTAATTATGGTCGGAAGAGGCTGTATACAGTTTGTTTATTTTCGTAATTAGAATGATATGCTAGTAGTTATAGTAGTGAATATCCTGATTTATGGGGATTAGGTCTTAGGAGAGTTTCCCTTTATAACCTAGTTTTTTCCCTATATATTTATGTAAATCTTTGGAGTGAAATAACAAGAGATTTCTTTATTGTTGTCCAAACCAAAAAAGATCAGTTTGAGGGGACAAGTTGGTATATTAGTTCAAACAATCGATGAGGTATAAGGTGGATGAAAACTGCTATAATGGATTAGGCATGCGCACACACACAAATATATGAGTAGTGAAAGACTTACCTCCCAATATCCAGTTGTCAAGCAATCCATCAGTAAGGACATCCCTTTGCGGAGTAGTGTTTGGCATGAGGCAGGCAACGTGTATAGCGCGAAGATGTTATGGAAAGTCAGACCTGAGATCCCCGCGTTGCCATTCCGAAAGGAGGAGTTGATATCAGCATGAGTTCAATTTAGTCATTTGTTTGACAGTGAAATATTTCTGGGCCTAAGTCACCCCCAATTATACTCAATGGAATGGATCTGGATGATGCCCTAAATACATACTTAAAACTGTTCTAGGTAAAAAGTTTTCAAACCCGAGGCTCCATTCAGTTGTCTAAAGTAAAAAGAGAAAAGGAAACCTATTTTATTTTATGTGTTCATTTGCACAGTAATCTTTTGTAAGAAAACTAAAACATGTTTTGTCCAATTGAAAGGGAACTAGTTGAGAAAAAAGTTCCCATAAAATCTTGGGTTTTTTTTAGGGGTTGTTGTAGACTTTCTTCTCTTTCCTTGCAACTGAATGAAAAGCAAATGTAACGGGGAATTGCAACAAGGAGCAAGAGGTAAAGAAGACAAAAGTATCGGCTGCTAGGTTCAAAATACAAGGTATGCCCAAAAGACTTTTAGTAAGCATAAAGGAATATCTGGATGGTTGAAGATGGTATATTCAGAATATTGAAAGCCAATGGCAATCAAATAAATGCTTGAACTTGCTATGCAGCATTACAAAAGCTTCCAAAGAATTGGCATATGGACTACTGTAGATACAACTACATTCAACTCATAGTTCTCCCCTCTAAGTGCAGGTTCCAGCCAGAAACAAAATCAAAGCACCCTCGCCCGCTGGGAAAACACATGTAATCGCATTTAAATCAAAAAAGATGCTGTTCAATAGTATTCGAGGTGTTCCAGTTTCCAAATGAATATCTCAAATTTTAGGAATTAATGTCCAAAAACCTGAAAGATGGTTTTGATAAATGATGAACCTTCGCAAAGAGTTCTTTATCAAGAACAAATCACCCTTATCAGTCCCCTATTGATGCCTTTGGTATCTTTGTTTGCTCAACTTCTTCTCCAGAAAGTTCTCGATGAATGTCGGTGGTGGAATGGTTTGGGAGGACAGCAAGCATCCAACATCCCTCTTTAAGAAAATTGTAAGCATACCTTAACCGACCTGCCTACTATGAACTTTCAATACGTGTATATAAGTGCTACATCAGGATTTATCCACTAGTCCTATTTCTGCTCAAAAAACTTGCTAGCTTCGTCACCCGGGACAGCCTTGTTCCCACTGCCTTAATCAGGGTATATACATCACTGATCAACGATAAAAGCCCCTGCCCCATTAGATTACCAGAACAGCACTGGCTAGATTGCCTTTCCCATCTTCCCCAGGCCTTGGTCATCATATTGGATGACGTCTTTATGTCTGTGGGCATACATTATCCACTCATTCATGAAGAAACACTCCCCCCCAAGCTCATCGAAAATAGACCTTCTTAACAAATGAAACTATCTGGAATTGTAAGTGTAACTCAAGGAAGGTGGGACACCCATGGTCAGATGAAAATCGTCAAACAACTTGCAAGCTAGGACTCAGCTTTCCCTTGGCCAAAAAATATCGAAAAGTATGTATTGACCATAATCAATGTCAAAAGAGTATACAACTGAGTACCTGAACTCGTCTTCCCTAGACGTGAGCATGTTTGAAAAGAATGGTCATTGGCGTTTGCTTCATGGACAATCGCATCCCATATTGGGCGATGACGAACCACTGATCAAGGTTGTGGGAAAGGCAAAACCTCATCTTGTTCCCACTAGCTTTGAACCGGGCCAGTATTATCCCCAGGTCATGTGAAACTATCAACTTCAGGATGGTTCACTACAGTCACCCTTAGATGGGAACATCGGTGTGAAAAATCCTTTTTTTTGCTCTGAGCGGCTTTTCATAGAAGCCTCCATAATTGGTGTCCACATGAAGCCCAGTTGGCACCAGAGATTGCTGTCCCTGAGGTGATTCATGAGCCTCTCCATACAATCCCACGACCTTGTACTATGAAGCCCAATCAATAACGATGTGATGGTAACTAGATCAACAACAAAGCCTCTGGCTTCCATCTCATTCCACTAACTGCAATGCTTCTTAAGCTGGCCTTCCCTACAAAGACACAAAATGCACAATGGTACGTCATCCATCCAGAAAAAACTGTCCTTTCTCTTCAAATCGCCAAACAGTGTGTATCGGCTGCCAGCTCCTACCCTTTTTGAACAATCCATCAATCAGTAATATGTGTCCAACAGGAAGCCCTACCCCATCATCAAACCATTCTCAAACAATTGGCCATGATGCTGTAAGTCTTCTTGCCTTGAGCAACCCCATCCGAAAATTGAGTGAAAACAACAGTGTCCGGACACAACCCACTGTACTGCATCTCGCTGATCATTTTTGTCGCATGTCTTATCCAATAGGATTTACAACAACCCTGTAAAATTGGATGCGATATGTGAAGGCCCGGGTTATGACCAGACCCCTTTCAGGTCCTCGCCAAAAAACAAGGGCTATCTTGGACCTTCCCGGTCAAGCAGAGGATGTGACTAAGGCTGTTGTATGTGCACGTCTGGACCAAATGAACCATCAGAGCCTGACTCCTCTCTTTAATTCTCTGAAGAGCTCAGGGACATACCTAAGATCACCCCAACACCCAACTGCATGAAATGCATATATTGTATCCCAGAAGTTACAGCCCAAACTGCTTCTTCTCTTTCGTTTTGTGACAACCCTTCTAAATTAGTCCCTCTTTCAATCTGCTTCATGAGCGCACCAAACAATTCATTACAAACAATAGCATCAGGAATTATAGCAACCTGCATTGCCATTTACCAATGTCGTTTGGCCATTATTGCCGTTGGGGGCTTCTAAGAGCTTGAAGAAGCTGGATAGGCCAGACCAACCTGTATCGGCGGACTAAGCCGAAACCAGCACGGAGTTATAAACGTCAGATTCAAGCTGCTGTTTTATTAGTTCTCCCCCAATTCTTCCTCATGTGGTCCAAGATTCATCGCGGAATCAAAATGTCCATTCGGGGGAATGAAACGCGTCATAGGAGCAGCTAAAAGGTCCCAGCATCGAGGATAACACTTTCTCGTTTCTGGGGGAGCTCAGCAGATCAAATGATTCGTGGTGGTTGTGGTTGTGGTAGCGGCGGCTATGGCACGGAAGATTTGGGTGTAGGAATTGGTTGAGTGTTTGTAATTTTTCTGAGAGAACACATCTGAGAAACCCCTCTTGGCTACATCACGAGAACTCCTTTCAGGACTTGTAGGACAAGGGACTCAGTGGAGGGGGGAAAACGGCGTTCTCATCCCAGGTTGCGACTTCCTCCATTTCAGAGAGGCTTTGCCAACAGCAGCAACCAAGGGAGATTTGAAGTCGGAAGTAGCAGGAAGGTGGTGGTGGTTTGTTCGCGAGGACAAGACGAGCCAGAAGCCTAAAGGGATGTTCTTCCGCTCCATGAGCATCTTTTCTTCTTGTTATTCCTCTGGTTTCAAGATTCCTTACTCAAGATTCCTTGAGTCCAATGACGCAGCGTGGACTATAAACGTTTTTTGTGTCCCATAGGTTCATTCTTCAGCCTGGTTTTTTTCTCTGCTGTTCTGCTAAACACGGTAGACATAGAAGTATCCCTATCACATTAGATAAGAACAAAAAAAACTCGAAATAAAGCATCAAACAAAATTAGTGAAACCGATTGAATGAACTGGCACTTAACGATTGCGAAAGTTTTCATTGCATTTCAATTTCAAAAATGTAAAATAATTGCATGCCTATTTGACCTTAAAATTATAGAAGATAAAGCCTAGAGCTGAACTGAGTCCTTAAAACCTTCCCCTCCAGTTTCACAATTTCCCGGGGCAACTCACATGAGGTTTCTTTTGAATTTGATCAATTATGAGAGAGACTCTGATGCTCCCTCAAATGCAGGTGAATAGCTCCAAAAGAAATCCATATAATCAGAGTCAGGAATATTTTTAATTAATTTTTTAAAGAAAAGGCAGGAATGTTCAAAGTCTTGATCGTCCCCATTTTCATATTCTTCCGTAAGTTTTCTCTACATTCCTTACCAACATCCATGTATCCACTATCATGTCTTACAAAGTCCAAATCCAAACCTAATTACGATGGAGTGCAAGAAGTAGCATTTAAAGATGGGAGATTCGCATCAAAAGCAGAAAATAAAAGCCATAGATCTCAAGGTTCTTGATTATGTCAGCCCATAAAAGAGAAGTAAGAACATTTACTTGCAAACAGAAACCCATAGGTCTCACAATTCAGAGAAAAGGGCCTAAGTAGGGCATTTGATTATGTGAAAACATAAGTAGCATGGATGATGTGAAAACATATAAGCCCATGAAACAGGTAGCCATAATCACTTGTGATTGGCACAAACTCCCATCATAGAATTAGTTTTTTATTTTGGTTTTGACCCCTGTTTTCTAGTGGTGAGATGACAGCTGAGTTCATTCCAAAACAATGGAATCCAAAAGTTTCTGAAAATTTCACCAACATATAGCTCAATGTTCTAGCTTTTTATAGATAAGTAACTCGTGCTGTCAGAATGACAGCATATAGAAAGAGCAATTTCAATACTGTCTGCCGCAACACTGGCTCTTCAAGAGTGCACAACACGGATTCGGCAAACCCCACAAGAATATAAATGCGAAAGTATTCTGTAGTAAAGCAGAAGCAGACAACCCATGAATGTTGAGCAGTCTTCCTCAAAGTATGCCAATAAAAATTGACTTGGTATAAAATAACTAGTGCTGAGTGATGCTATGAAACAATCATACAAAGGAGTGGGAAAATTGAGTGAGACGGTTCTGAAGGTGAAGGAGGTCAATTTGAACAGTGGCATTGGCTGGGTCCCGGGGGGGTCCACGGCCGCACCCCACACATTTGAAAAATCCAAAAAAAAAAATTATTTTTTTAATCTTTTGTATATTTTCGGTTTAGTTTTGCTAATTTTGACTATTGAATATACACAATTGCCCCCCCCCCCCTAAACGTGTACCACAAAGATCCATTAAAAAATGTATAATTCGTCACCCCTAAATGAAATCTGTGTCCGCCACTGACAGTAGGTAAATATCTTTCTTTGTTGTTCGTACCGTCTCCCAACCCAGTTTTACAACCGGAGAACCGGGTTGTTGAACCGGAAAAGGCACGGGTCAGGTCACGGGGTTCAACGGGTCACCGGTTTCAACCATCGGGTCAATCGTTATGAACCGTGACGTCAACATTGTATGTTGTGTGTTATTTCTTTACCCCCTTATTTAGAATCCAACAAAAGGAAATATTTGTTCTTCTCATTTTTCTTTTTTTTTTCTCTTCTAAACAAAAAGCAAACAAAGAAAATAACGAAGTTCCCAAAAGTTTCCCTTCCATTTTATTACTTTGTCTTGTCTTTTTTATCCATTGGAACCCATTCTAATAAACCTCCCATACCCTCCAGCCAAACACTACGGGGGGCGTTGGCTAGCCGGATGGTTAAGGAGGGGGGATAACTTCTCCCGGATTAAGTTTTCCTCCCGGCGTTGGCAACGGATAATTTATGCCCCCGGAGGTGGATAAAGGCGGATAATTTTTGGGTGGATCGACCTAATTAAAAAGTTATCCGGGAGAATAAGGGCGTGGGGGATAAGAAAAAAAAAATAAAAGAGAAATAACCTGTATAATTTTTTATATAGAGAGAGAAAAATAAAAATATTATACTTTAATGACCTAAATATTTTAATAGTTTGTTCGCTTATATATTTTCTTCATTATCCTCCACCCTTATCACCCATTCTAAAACAGTATCCAAACAAAGAGTGTAAAAGTTATCACCTCAAAAGTTATCCCTTTCTAAAACTTTCCCACTCCTAGTCCTCCAACCAAACGAGCCGTAGGAGGAGAAAGAAGAGAGAAAATTTATCCCCTACCATATAATCCAGCCAAACAAGCTCTTACTCTCTCCAACAATCCTTTCTATGATTTCTCTATACCAATAAAATATTTATTTTTTCTCTTCTCCCCATT
>VIGQ01001237.1:7500-22500 GCA_009663005.1 Actinidia chinensis | reverse complement strand
AAAAATAGTGATCAGAATGACAGCAATTGAGTTAGCATCAATGTCTACCAAGAAAATACTAAAGAAAGAAAACATGACTCGCCAAAAGTACCTCTAAAAGTAGTTCCGTCTTGAGATGGATCTCCTCCATGAAAGAATCAAAGAACATCACAACAAATACGAAGGAAAAAAGAAAAGCAAGAATAGTGCCATATAGATCCTAAAATCTTTGAGACGAATATGACCTCAAAAGTGAAAATAATAAGAAGCATGTGACATTATGCAAGCGATCGTTTTCTTTTTTATTTTTCATATTAACGGGAGAGGGGTTATGCAAACTAGAAATATTTCAAGAAGAGAAGAAACATGACAACATCCCACAAAACGGAAACAACAAGCACAAGCAGAGGATATTGCAATTATCCAAGTTTTCCGATTAAAATATAGGGCAAAGAAAGAAGCAATGTGGTCAATGATTGAGTCAATATACAATGACGTTACTCATAAATGATCTATACAGCTATCCATGGATACTAAGCATGGATTAGAAAAATGGACATGAATGCAATATTAAATGAGTAATAAGGCATAAGCAGAAATCAGTATCCATTTAAACTTAATAACAAAGAAGAGACAGAATCAGATTATGTAAAATGATGGTTCAGGACCACATTCAGAGAAATTCTCAACCCTCAATACAATTCCAGCCCACTTAATTCCTTCATACTGGTCAGCTATCTTTTTCTTTTGTAACTAATTTGCCAAGCAAACATCACCAGAAACTATGAGAAGCCATAGGTCCGCAAAAAACTTTAAGTTCTAACATATATATATAAATCACAAAAATGTAGCAGCTGTAGTGGTGATTTCCATAGGGAAGAGCTCAAGATTAGCTTTAGTCCATAAAAGCCTTAAGAAAGAGTAACTCAAAGAAGAGATTTCACTTCAGAAATTGGCCCAATGCCAGGATTTAAATGTTCGTTCCTATTGGACACAAGATTGTCAAATGTTTAGTCATGGTAGGCCTGTAATTTTGATTATTTAGGTTTGTATAGTTGTTCATTTTAAATGTTATCTTCAATGTCATAGGTAGAGGTGTGATATCAAAAAATTTCTGGAAATAAAACGGTCATGGTGCTCACGGATGGTACAGGGGTAGATATATTTACTGGGTTAGTGTGTTTAGATTGTTCTAGGAGTCAAAGTCAAAGCTGCCAACATAGAGTTCAAAAGTCCAAATAGGTTAGGATTGCCTATGCTTCCAATATCCGGAAGAAATATGAACATTCCAAAACTTTGAACTTCCTTTTGTGACAACTTCCTTTTGGTTTGCAAACAATCTCAAGATTAAGCATTGGCTTGAACTTATCATAAACAACTCTGCATAATATTCTGGCAGGCAAGGCTTATGTGAATCCACATCCTTATTCTACACATCTACGGAACCAAAATGGATTTTCATTTTAGGCACACACGATCTGAATTGATTATCTTAATCTGGCACGATAGATGGACCAGTGAACGTGAATTTTTCTTCTAGTCGACAAGGGATGCGTTGATGGAATAACAACACAACCCACTACACATCAAGTGTACAGTTTGTCCATCTAACTAATTTAGAAACACGCTCTCCTCTCAATACTAAATCGATTTTTTTATTTAAAGCCAAAATAGAAAAAAAAAATAATCACAATGGACGTTTGGTCCAGTAGAATCAATTTAAAGCTTCTGTTTGGACTGACTTAAGTTTACTGGTTGCCTAAAAGTAGCTTATAAGGAATTAGAAAGTAGCTATATGATCTATTCTATACATAAATGAAAGTATATCAAATAAGAGTTCAGATAAGGAAGACAGCTTAAGAAAAGTACGGACGACACTCGGACACGTAATTTTTCTAAAAATTAGGACACGAACATGTGGGATACGCCCGAAATAAATATATTGGATATTTATCTTTGTATAACAAATAAAATAAGTTAAAATAGGACTTATACAAATAAAAAAGAAATAGCAGTTAAGATATTGGTTATTAAGTCAATTCATATCAATAAAGCGCAAAGCCTTTAGTAGTCTATCATGGGCTGGTATCCTTGTGTGTTGCTCCACTTTTGATCTATAATCACATATGAAAACATGGATAGGGCACCGACATGCATTCCGAAGGAAGGAATGTTGTGTCCGTGAAGTGTCCCCTAACAAAAAAATAATTAAAAAATAAACATACCTAGGGGCGTGTTCGACACATTTCCAAGAGTGGCTGTTATCCGACACGGATACAGTTACTAATTTGAAGTGTTTGTGCTTCATAGAAGCAATAAAGAATTGAGCTAAGGTGGTGAACCTCATTGGCCTAAAAAGAGATACAAGGACAACTAAGTGGAATTATCATTAAAGGATTGATTGTATCGAAGGAGAAACTGATACTTGGAGCCATTTGGATATGTGGATTTCCAATCAAGGGAAATTTTGTCTCAATTCAAATATAAAGAGATTTAGTAGGGTGGATGGGAAGAGAGATTAGATGTAGAAGATATGCATATTTTATATAACTATAATACCTCGCCTGAAGGAGTTCCAAGCACTCTATTAATAATTATTTCAAATCCATATAAATAAAAGCGCTCAACTCAATTAGAAATCCCTATTGATTTCCCAACTCTAAATTATAAGATATGCACATTGAAATAAAAAAAATGTATATCCCTTTAATTTCAAAACCACATATCCAGGGAGGCCTTACTGTAGTTTTCTATTATATTAGTTTGGTAGTTAGACTTCAAATAGGGGGCTTATTTGGGAGGGAAAGCAAAAAACAGTTCCGAATTTGATATACAAAAAAGGAGCTACAAAAGAGACAAAGGGTTTGTGTGGAGTTTTAGTGTTATCTATTTGTGTGAAGAAAATAGTTTCTCTTGTTCCTTCTATATGCAAGACATACCCCAATTGTTGGGAAATTTGTCCACCCATGTGTGATGTGGGGGTACACATAATATTATCGATTATTTCATATATTTGGATTGAAATATGGGAGTTTGGAAAAACCACCAAGATTCCTATAGGTGTAACGGTTTATAATTGTATACGAGAAAAGGGAAATCCTACATGGGTTGGGGATATCTTCAAAAGGAAGGAAGTTTTGAGTTTTACTTAAATAGAAACCTATTTTGAGTGGGTTTCCTAATTTGCATGGATTTGATTCTTCGATGGAAAAGGAAGAAAAGGAATTCAAATGTGATTAGAGTTAGCTTATAAAACAGGCTAGAGGTCATAGGTTTTGGTGAGAGAGTGGGTGAGGGGGGAAAACAATAGGATGTAGGGGTGAGGAGAAAAACTAACCATGAGGCACATTGGTAAGTTGAGGGCTCAACTACTCTGAGAATGGAAAAACTCGGGTTGGTATAGCGGGTGTGTGGGTTTTAAGTATTTTAGCCATCGCCACATGTAATCTCTATTTTTATCATTAGTGGAATGATATATATATATCTCCGGTGGATGTAGCAATTTGGGCCAAACCAATAACTCGATGGTATCTCCTTTTTGGAGTGTGTTCATGTTGTGGGGTTGTGGGGATGAGAGGGAAATCAAACACAGACGAGGTGATAGTGAACAAGCCGGATTTCCGATAGGCTGACTCCGTATTATGGCGGGCATACTAAAAACAGATGTCAGTGAAGAAGGACGCCAGAATTGTCCAGAGGGCAGGCTCTCCGAAGGTCAAGTTAGTGATCGAAAAACGCAGAGAGAGGATAGAAAGAGAGAAGAAGAGTAAAGGTTTCTAGGCTCTGAGTTAGAGCGAGAGAGCAAGTCAGGAGGAGAAGCGTGTGTGGATTGCCTACTCTGTGAGAGAGGGTAGTTCCGTTATAGTGCAAACTCAGGGCATGTGAGGACGCGCAGACTGCCAGTAGAGAGGAGTAGGCGAACCGGACCACATCATCCCCTCGCGTGGCTGGTAGCTAGCCCTCGCATCACTCGGAAGTTTGGACTCACAAAGCGTCTGCTGGCTGGCAGAGAGAAACTTGCATGTACTTGTATACCATCTGACCCTAAAGCTTGGTCTTGGGCATCCCGCTAGGATACAGTTCATGGACGATTCTTGAGCGAGGGGAGGATTGTCAATCGAAACTGCTAAAGAAGAAACAATCAGGGGGTGGTTGCGCTCGTCTTAAGCTCAGCTAGGAATGAAGAAGGATATCTTTATCCTCTTCACACCCATGTTATTTTTTGTTTCTTGCTTATTTAATTTGTGATTGCTTCCATTGTGTGGGGGACGGTTTTGGGAGAATGTAACCAAAAAAGGAGGATAAAATGAGGGGTTGTAGAGTCAAGAGAGGGACAGGAGCGTAAAAGGCGACTGGATGGGGGCAGCGGTGAAGCAATGAAGACATGCATTCAGAAAAGAGGGGGGCAAAAAGGTGAAAATCCGGTGGGACGATGGCCGCGGGGAATCCCAGGCAACCAAGCTGGTATGTTTTTTTGTGTTTTTAGATCGGTGTTTGTTGTGTAGTGTAATAGACAACAAAATGGGATGGTGATGGTTGTTCCTTAAGGTTTAAGTGTAGATTCAATAGTAGGGACGGGAATTTTTAGATGTTGGTCAAATGGTTTAATTGAACAGTCTTCAACTTCAAGGGCAATCAAGTATGATTGCGGGGTAATCTAGGTAATCCAGAAAAAATTTGGTTTCAATTAGCAGTGGAAATTCCAGGCATTGGCAGACATTGATTGGAAACTGTACGGGGCGCGGTGGGAGTGTGGACAAGTGGAACAGTAGATAAAATGTACAAGTCGGGTGTGAACAATGAGCGCCGCAACAGTTGGGGTGTACAAGGGCAAATGGGTAGAGCGGGATGTGGGTGTAGGATTTGGCCATATATGATAATGGCAGCCAGATATGATAACCAATTGGTTGCTAAGTTCAAAAAGGAAAAGAAGCTTCGAACATAGAAATTGGAGCGGTTTTTTGAGCTAAGAGTGTACCCCACAGGAGGCAGGCTTTTCTATGTGGATTAGTTCATGGGCAATTATAGACACCCTAGGGAGTAGATGCGGGTTCTCTCAGGGATCATGGGCTCGAGCATGAGGCGAGATGGAGCATGAGAACACCCACGACGGCGTGTGGAGTGCAAAATCGTGATGCACCTAGATTAGGGGATGGGGAATATGTAATCCCACGTGATTGGGGCAGGGACGGAGAGTGATGTTGGGATTTGATCTAACCATGTGTGATGTGGGGGATCCATATTAACTATGGGTTATTACATAATTTGGATTTGGAGTGTAGGAGTATGGCATCCGAGGGAATCCTATTATGTGTTAGGCATTTATTAAATTGTAGGGAAAAGGGAATCTCATGAGTTGGGAATATCAAAAAAAATTGTTTTTTTACTAAAGAAAAAAACCTATTTGAGTGGTTTTCTAATTTTGCATTGGATTGAGTTTCCTATATGGAAAAGAAAAAATTTACTGATATGATATGGATTAGTTGGTTTAAAAAAATAGGTAGGGGCCATATGGTTTTGGGCGAGAGACGGATGAGAGAGAGTGGTGAGGGAAAGAAAACAATAGGGATGTAGGTTGTGAGAGAAACAAAATTACAGTGAGCAAACACGGTGAGCGAGGGGCCGGGGGCTCAGACTACTTTTAAGCATTGGGTCGAGTAAGTTAGTAGTTAGTTAGGTAGTAGTGTGAAAGTTTGAGATTTTGGTCATCATCTATATTTTATCTCAATTATCTCTCCCTATGTATAAGGCAATTTGGAAATTTGAACCACGCGTGTTACTCTTTTTGTGGGTGTATTGTGCGGGTTAATGTGGCTTGCTTATTTCAGTTGTGGTGCTTCCATGTGTGTTGGGATGTGGTAACAATCCCAACAACCCAATTGCAGAGGCATTCATTTTTCTGTTTCCTTCCAATGTTGATTCTTGGCATTCATTATTCTGCAAATCTTCAACTTCGGCTTGAAACAATATTCATTGTTATATCAATACTGTCTGTTTAATTAAGCACCCAATACCCAGATCTCATCAAATAAATTTCAAAGTCAAAACCATTTCGAAATTCTGAGTATGTGAAAATTTGAAATTAATCGACCCCCTAATGGAAATTCAAAGAATTCCAACGAATTGGTAAGCAAAAACAATACAATGGATGAACGAGACGCTTACAGAAAAAAGCTTGGAAAGGGGGCACCGAGAACAACAAGAAGGAGAAGCAGTTGATGGCGGTGCTACTTCCAATATCTTTTGAAATTCGCCTGGCACCGTGAAAATGGAAATCCCTTTCTGGGTAGCAGAATTCTGCGAAATTGTTGCTGCGTTTCCCAGTGCGAACAATTTTTTTGGAAATTTTGAAGTAGAAAACTGGGAATTAGAAAGGGTCGGGTGGGGGATTAAGAACACCATGGGGCAGGATAACTTCCGTCATTGCTTCTAGTGGTTGCGGTCCTTGGCGGAGGTCTTAGGTCTTACCCTCTCCCCTGCCGATATATTATAGTAGGGTTATTAGTCTTGTGGTTTGACTAAAGTTTCATTTAAGTTATTATAATTTTAATTTAAAAAATTAAAACCTTATTATTTCAACAAAGTTTAAACGGGTATATCCTTCAATCCTGGTTAACAATTTCAACCGATAAAAGGCGTGTCAAAACATAAGTGGTAATTTATAGTGGTTAAAATAAAAGTTTGGCCAAACTATTAGGATCAAAATTATAAAAATATCCTTGAAAAAGTTTTATATAAGTTTTACATACTCATTTTCTGTTCAAAATTTCAACAGTTATATTATTGCATCGTAAATTTAAAAGTTTTGTTTTGATATATACACCTATCCACTTGACCAAGTCCCAAATAAGCTAACCATTGAGATGCACTTTCTTTAGGTTCAACTAGGATGGATTTAAAAATTAATAAGTATTATTATAAGAAATTTATAAAACTTCAAAACTATCAAATGCAAAACTATTAGAAAACTGACACACAAGATTATAATTTTAATTTTTAAAAAATTTATAAATAATTTGAAAGTATAAAAAATCGAGTTTCAAAAGTAAGGTATAAGTATGTTTAAGACTACAAATATTTAATTTAACAAATTAAGAAACAAATATAGGGAAATTTATTTTCTACAACTTATTTTGTGATATTACACTGCCTATTTTGGAGTGTGATATCATTTTTTTTTTGGGTAGTGTAGAAATTCATTTCCAATATATAATATTCTTTATTTTATTTAATATCTCATTTTAAAAATTTAGCCATATAAGGACATGTAGACGGTGAGGATGATTGGTCTGGGCATGTTTGGTTAATGTGTGGGGGGAGTGATTCGCAATTTAAAGATTCTTTTTTTATTCAAAAAAATAAACACGGTGTAAATTAGGTTTTTGTACTTTACGTACCTTATAAGAGGTTAAATTCTATTCCACCACCCCAACCTGTCACCTGCACTGTCCTCACTACCCTCGTCACTTTTGTACTCTCCACCCTGACATGCACTTAAAATCGACCCCCTTCACTGTTACACCCGGTTTGGCGGAGGGAGATGGTCCCGGATTTGGCATCTCCCTGATTCTTCTCCTCTTCTCTCTTCTCCGGGTTGGGAGAATTTTGACTCCTGGGTCATCTCCGATGGCCTTTCGACAACTCCATCCATGGCCGGATCGGATATGTGAACGGACAGGGGTGTTTTTACCCCCGTCGTGGTGTTTTGAAGCGGGTGCTACGCGTGGTGGTAAAAGGACCGTTGTGCACTGGTGCTGTGGCCTGGAACTCCGCCAGTTTTGGTCGTTTTTGACCCTCAGCCATGTTCTCCCTCTTCTCTAGCTTAACAATTGAAAGGGAAGACGAAACCAGGGAAGGGGAAGGAATAATTTGATTTGGGTTAATTACCCACTGACCTCCCCTCTTAGGTTATAGGTACACCACAAAGAAACCTTGACATTTAAAAATATTATAATTATGTTCCCTAAAGTTTGTGAAGGGAAAATTGTAATAAGATTCCCTCAATTATGTAACTCCAAAAAATATTTTAATTATATCTTAATATTTAAAATTATGTTTACTTGATGTGATTTTATTATTTTAGTTATTTATTTATTTATCAAAGTGAAATATTTCTAAAATACAAGGACATTTGGATTTGGATTTACTATTTGTGTGTGTGGTTTGCGAATTTTCTTCAAAACTTTTTTATGTTTATTATTTTTATATTTTTTAATGATCCATTTAAGACAAAGTTTTAAAAAAAAATTAAAAAATTGACAAAAGTAAAAGTACGTAATCGATTTTTTACGGTTATTTTTCTAAAATTAAAGACTTGTTTTCATTCTTGGACTAGTTTTTTCTACCTTGTGGGTGGTTCAATTTTAAAAAATTTTAATTTGGGATAATTTAACCAAAAAAATAATATTAGATATTTAATAATTTAAAAGGAACAGGGGGGGGGAATGGTTACTCTTATTTAATCATCTAAATATTTAATTAATATAGTTTTTAGGAATTAAACGAAAGTATATTTTACTATTAACAATTAATTAATGAAGTGGGGGTTAGGTTAAATTTTGTCTTTTTATATTTATCAAATCATATCCAACATCTTAAACCCTTTTCAAAATATATCCAAACACCAAAACTATAAAGCAACCCTCTTAAAAAGGTGGGGCCCCCCTTATTATTTAAATCCTCCCTCATTTCAAACCCCTAAATCCTCCCTCCTTTTAAATCCACTCAAAATCATCTCCGGATTGCCAAACGGGCCTGTTAAGGGAGACCCCCCCACGCACCCCCACTTGCAACTTTGCGGCTTAATGGTTAAGTTGGTCTTCAATGTATGCCCTTGTTATTAGGGTCCACTAATGTATCAATTGTATTAATTTAGTCCCTCATATTTTAAATGTGTATTTAAATAATCACTACTCCAAAAAAAAAACACTAAAAATTAAAAGATTCCAAATAAAAATTTCAAAAAACCAAAACTCAATAGAATTTTATGTAGAAATTCATAAAATTTTATGAAATTCTATGAGATTTAATGATTTTTTTTTGGAGTAGGGACCATGTAAATACACATTTAAAACATGAGGACTAGATTAATACAATTGGTATATTGGGGACCACAATACGACAAAGTGTATACGTGGAGACCAAACTTGTTATTAAGCCCAACTTTACAATTTTACAATAGTGTGTTGAAGATGGTACAACTTTTTATGTTAATGTGGTAACAAGTGAATGTTGATGCGCGCGGGAGGTGTGCAAGGGACATGTTGTGGTGGAACCCCAACTTAGATGGAGGACATTTCATCTTCAGAATTTGAGTTTTAGAGTTGGGAAAAAGAGGGATGCATTTCCTCGCCCAATTTTTATCATTTTTGCCCAAAAAAGATGGTGTTTGTGTATCAAAAAATCAACAATTGTTTTTGCCTTGAAATTATCTCATTTTTATTCTTCTTGTTTTATTAGTATAATTACACCATTTTATTTATAGTTAAAAATTTAAAGTAATTTAGAATCATTAAAGGTGTCTGAAGCCAATTCACCTAATAAAAGAAACGAAGTACAATTAGAAAAAAATATAATATAAATATAGTACTTTTTTTTTTTTAAAATTTTTTTGGTTTTTAATTTTTTATCGTAATAAATTTTTAACAGTTTGTCAGTATTTATTTTTTTGGTTTTTTTTTAGTTAAGTTGAAAAGGTAATATTTTTTTATATTAATTTTAAAAAATGGTTCACTTAAAAGAAGAAAATAAATATTTTTCACTCAAAAAATTAGCTAATTTTTAGTTCTTCATAGATTATTTTTTATTTTGAGAAAAAATGTATTTGATATTTTTCTCATAGATGACCCATTTAAAAAAATATTAAAATTTTAATTAATGACAAAAATGTACTAAAAAAAAATATATAATTTTGTAAAATGTATTTGGGTACAACTCATCAAAAGCGCAACTAAATGTGAAGAAGTTTGGTAGAATAGATGTGTAGAAACATTTTCATTGACACGTGTACTTAGGACTATATGCCAAAAAAAATTACTCTTTAACCACTCCTACCAGGTCCGTGTAAATGAAATTAAGAATGTTATTGAAATTATAAAAAACAATAATTATCCTAAATTAAAAAAATTAAAAAACAGACCAAAAAAAATGATTCTCTAGATTTATAATTAGAGAAATAGATAGATAAAAGACAAAAACCTAGATTATTCGACCCCATCCCTCGACCCCTAGGCCACGGAATAGTCGCAAAGAATACAAAAATCTCTCCGTTAAGATTCTGTTACTTATTTTGGGCACCGACATGGGGCTGATGGGCGATAGGTAGGGGGAAACAAAAAACATCTGATTTGATGCAGGTGCAGTTGTATTTTGGCCGGTTAAAATAGAGGGGGCCGAGGAGATAATAGCAAATGGGCCGACGATGGTCGGATTGAAGGAGAGAGCGGGTAGGTTTTCTTAAAGATGAGAGGACCGATTGTGGTATATGTTGTAGGAGGAGAAGAGAGGGAAAATCACTAACACTCACTAGCTCATGGACAGATATTTTCTCTACTTTGGACAACGCCGGCCACGACCTTATTCAAAGCCCCAAAGCTCAAATTTTCGATTCGCCCATCTCAAACGCAAACAAGTTAAGTCGCCGCCCCTTCACTCACATCTCATTTTTTTCTTAATTCCGTTTGAAACATTGGTCCCCTCGTTTTTTTAGGTTTGGGGAAGGTTGTGCTAATGAAAATGTATAGCTGTGTACTGTAACTAAATGTCTGAAACTTTCTCTTCTCTTTCCTCATTAATTTTGTGTTGAAAGGACCCAGTATTTATACCCGGAACTTCCCAAAGTTATCCTTTGATAGGGTCATTGAAAGACGATGCATGCAAAATGGAATTAAGTCTCAAGTTTTGAGACACTTTTCTTACTCTATTATTCTTATTATGTTGTCCTCTAGTTTTGACGGATTGCTAATCTTGGAAAATTGAAGGTTTGACAAATTGCAATGAATGAACACTTTTAATGGGTTACGTATCTGTGATTTGTGTTCTTATTAAATTTAATTGTTTGGACAATGTTGACTCCCCATCAGCTTGTAAAAATACTTAAATTACCCTTACAGTTGCACCCTACAAGATCATGCTCTCTTCCTCCATCCACCACTACACACTTCCACCTTGCACACCACATCAGTCTTTCAGCTTAGCCACCTCACCCCGCTTCACGAGCACACGCCAGCACCCTCACTTTCGCTTCACCATCATTACACCACCATCGATCTACCCTCTCCCTATCGCCATTGCAGGCCAACGTCATGCCCCATTGACACCCTTCTGCCCCTTTCCCCCACTTCTGCATAAACGATAACTCTTTTTCCCGTCAACCCAAGGAATCGCAACCATGGACGTTTGCATAATGCAATCTTCTATTTCCCCTTACCACTGCCACCATCACTGTGCACTATGACACCTGTCTTCCCCTCTACTGTGGTGCGCCACAGCCTCACACACGCCCACTATTTCTTCCCTTTGCCACCTCACTCAGCACCTTGCAACCAGGACCACTCTCTCTGCGTATTCCTATGTATGCTACCCTGCGCTAAATCTAACCAAAATCACTGCCTACACGTGACAACAAATCAAAAACCTACCCCACCATTGCACAATCACAGACAAGATCAAAACCTATTAACTTCAAATCAGAAACCTACCACCAATGGTGAACCCCCACCCCACATTCAAATTTGTTTAAGTTCTCATCCATCCCGAGTTCTTGCATGGTTCCTTTTGACAATACCTGTTATTCATTTGTAGCGTGACAGAGCAGCATGGTTGAGATCCAAAGGCTTCTCTTGTTGAAAAAGTGGACTGAGAAGAAGATATGGGATCGATTGGAAACGGGGTACTTTGGTTTACGATCTTTTTGCTTGATCAAGTTATTGTCCATTTTTTGATAAGCTCTTTTCTGATTTGAGCTATGTATTTGAAAACGATTCTGCTATTTTATTAAGAAATGTAGATCCTGTAGTGCCTTACAGATTCCGGCCGCTGAAGCATGTGCATTGATAGACAAGGGAATTAATCTTATCTTTTTCTTTTTTGAAACGGAAGATAAAGTTTACTTATGGTTTAAATCCCCATACTGCAAAACCTTCACGTTGATGACATTATATAAATTTTGGGTTATTACTTATTAGTCGTTATAGAAAATGGGAAATGGCTTTAGCAATGGCAGCAGCAATCATAGAGTTAAATACTAGTTCAGAACATTATTATCCACACAAGGGTTAAAGTTGCCGCCATTGGAATGGTTTTGATGGTTTGTAAAATCCAACAATGGCTCCTTCTATAAAAACCAATCATATGTGGGCAAGGTGTCAAAATCGGGGGACTACCTTGGATCGTTTGGGGGGCCTTTCGGATCGGATGTAGGATGGAGCGAGATCTAAGATTTCCTACAAACGGAGCAAAGGTTAATAATTTTTAAAATTTATGATAATTACTTCAAAAATTAATAGAAAATGAACATAAATTCTAAAAAAAGAGTTAAAAATATCAAAAAGAAAAAAAATTTGCATTTGTCTCAATTTAAAAAATTGTACATAAACAAAAACCAAAATCATTCAATTTGTGTTTGGTTTGTCAACGATTTCTGTGCTTTGAATGCACCTTAAAGTAATATATAAAAATATTAGTAGGTTTTGGGAACTTATAAAGAATTCAAAAGTACAAAAATTCAAGAATTTTATTCTATATTCTTTAACGATTCCTATCTATCACGATCCTGTCACGATCCTATTAAGATCCTTTATATGATCCCATACGATCCTTGAATGTCCTACACGGATCCTATCCATGCGATTTAATTTTATCATCCGGATCGATTCAACCCATTTGGATCGGAGATAGTAGCGATCCTACGATCGGATCGCGCTTTTGATAAAACCATGATGGTTGGGTAAGTGGAACTCTCCAGAATCCCCTGGAAAACCTTTAAAGAGTTTAGGCATCCACTCCAAACCTCCCCTCTCCAAGAATCACATTTGGCACGCACATTCACTAGACTATGATGCATGCGTGTTTGGTAGGGCATTAATGGGTATTATGGAGATTGGAGGGACCGTCTCGGAAGCATCTATCCCCCAAGGAGACAACATCTTCCATATCCAACTTTTATGGGCTCTGGAGTCTCCTAGTGAACGAGTCCCGGCTCTTTCATTTGGGCCTTCGGGCAAGTAATGGGATTGTGAGCCTAGCAATTCAGGGGCTCACTCATCACGAGATGATTGATCTTGAGCTCTGTCTAAAAATCGGTCGCCCTAGGCGCTAGGCCTCGACCCAGGCACGAAAAAGCCCCAGACATGGCGAGGGACCACTCCGACAAACTCCCACCACCCGGCTTATCGCCTAGCGCTTTTTGAGGACCGAGTTTCTAATTCTTTAGGTGTTTATGAGACCGTAAATTGTCATTTCATCTTTCCTCTTGTTATTATTTCAACATTAATAGATTGAAATCTACTATTTTGATGTAATTTCTTTGTTAGAATTGGATATTTGGTCATTTATTATTGGTCTTAGTAATATAATTGCTAACTAAATAAATAAATAAATAAAAAATCGCCTAGGCGCTAGGCCCCCCCTAGGCCATCCATTACACAATTTTATTTTTTTTTCCCTAAGAAACATTTTTTAAGTACAATATATTTGGCAATTGTGTGAAACCTTTTGAGTGTCACCATAGGACAAGTCTCTCCGGTATTGTTTGAATTTGGAAACAACTACACCTAAAGCCAAATGAAACTCTAATTTTTATGTACATAGTCTACTTAGCTATTGGAAATATTCATTAAGAGAAAATTGTATGAAAATATATATACTCTCGTTATCTAAAATAGTAAACAAACCAGTAATATAAGGCGTTGTCGAGTTGCTCATTTGTTTTCATGAGCATGAGAAAACTATATAAAACTTAACCAGAAACCAAACTTAGTAAAAAAAATCTAGTTTTCTAAGATTATACACTCTTCTAGTCTACCGGCACACACACTGCCCACTGGAATAGTCAATTTCAATGACTCGTGATATTCTGACAAACTATAATATGTGTTGAATCGTTCATAACTATTGTGTATACATTCATGGTGACAAGTTCTTGTGGGTTCCGTGGTTCAGAATGACTGAATTCTGATTTTGAGTGTGTTGATAAAATGCTTTGAGTGTTCTTGTTCAATAACTGAGTTGTGCCTTTCAATCTATTCAACAATTACATTTTTTTTTCTACTTGAAGGATACTGCTGATGAGCAATTTTTTGAGTTATTCAATGGTACATTGGACTCTTTTGTTTATCCATGAATCACTGTTTCTTATTGAAAGCATGAAGATGATGATACTGTTGGAAACCTATTTTGGATTTCCAGATTAATGGTGTGTGTAGTCCTTCCCCACGGCATAGGTCCTTGATAGAGTAATATAGGTAGTAGACAAGTGTTGATGTGATATGCTTTTCTTGCAAGCTTTCGACAGAACTGAGAAGTAACAACTTAACATCCATAGTATTTGAATCTAATACAATGCCATCTGAAATATATTTTCTTCCTGAGCAGGTCAAAGTACAACAGGTTGTACCTAGAAAAGAGAAACGTGTTTGATGCTAAATTACTACTAATTCAGTTCTGAAGCAATTATGGACGTCGATAATAACCCGCAGTAGCTTCATGGAATTATCAAAAGCATCTGATCTAGAGAAAGGCAATGGAGAAGGGTTTACTTGTCAAGTACATGGTCTAGTTTGCCGAGTTGCTTGGATAACCGAAAAAACCCAAAGGAGAAAGCTTGTAATGTTAGTTTGTTTGACTGGTGCCATTTAGAGAAGTGGCAGGGCAAGTCTAAACAGATGTCATACCAAAGTAGCTATTATTTGACAGACGGCTTGTCAATCCATTCCAGTAGAGGTCATAGACGCTCCCCTGCCCATCAAAGGATGAATCAGATTGCAACACTACAATCCCATTGCAATGCATCTCCAAAAGATG
>VIGQ01001237.1:2500-5000 GCA_009663005.1 Actinidia chinensis | reverse complement strand
GGGGTGGGTCGGATCGAGTTCGGGAGGGGGTGTGGGTATGGGGCGAGGTTGGCGGATATAATTTGCACAGCCTAGTTCGCAATTACTTTTGTTGTTTAGGGAAATCTAACTTTAAGATGCTATACATTAAAAGTTTTTGCTTTAAAGCTATCTTTCAACAATATGAATTATGTAAAATAAAAAATGTGAAAAAATGTCACGTCAATTCAAATTGAAAGGGCAAAACGAAAAGTATATTAGTTGACTTTTTAAAATAGATAAACGTTTTGAGATATCTAAAAATGAAAAATTAAACAAACAAATTGGGACGGTTTAAGTAACCTTCGGCACTGTTATGAGTAGCGTCGGGCAAGCAGGGTCAATTGACCCCACTAAAAAAAAATTACACTACTATCCCTTATATAATTTATTATAAATACAATTTGACTCCATAAAAAATTAGTAATTTGTCTTAAATTCTATAAAATTTATAATTTTAATCCCACTAAACCCAAGTTCTAATAATTTTGACCATGTTGAACCTAAGTTTTACCTAAGCACCGGTCTGCCCTACAAATTCAAATTCCATTGAAAATAATACGAAGGATTACATATCACATGCTCTGGCTTGGCCAAGCAACATATTTGTCAAAAATATGTTTCGGAGAATAATTTGCGTAGGTTGTTAGGGGATGGTTCTGACTTCTGAGGGAGTAATGATTCAGTAGTTTTTGCAGTATCATATGGTATTGTTTATGTTTTCTTTAATTAATTATTATCCAGTTTGACTTAGTTTTTTTAATAGATATTTTAGCTATTTTTGAGTTTTTTTATTTTTAATAATTTTTTTAATCGTTTGATAAAAAAATTATTTTTTGTTTCTCTTGGAGAAGTGACTAAAAATGTAAAAAAATCATCTAACTTCGAAAATAATTATTTCTATCAGTAATTAGCTAAATATTTTGTCTTTAATGGATATTTTTTTCCTAATTTAAATTTTTTTACATTTTCAAATTCTTCTCATAAAAAGAAACCGAAGAAAATATAAAATTTTGGTCAAATTGTGAAAGAAATTTACTAAAGATAAATTCACAAATCAATGTAGCTAAAACAAATCTAGGTCAAACTAAGCCTACGTAGCGGAAAACACTTTAGGCGGGACAATGTTGACTCAGACGAGAAGGTATGATCTACTTTTGTGTTTTACAGTTTCTCATTTACCGAGATACTAAATAAACAATGCTAAGTAATACTTCGAGGATACCTAATAATTTTTTATCTTAACAATGGTTTGGTAATCGTCTCAGCGAACAACTTTAAAAAGAAAAAAATAGAGGAAAAAAAAGAAACAGAAAAAAGAAAAAGGTCTTGCCATAAGCATTTGACTTGCAACCCCAAAAGATTTTTTTTCCTTTTTTGGTGAGAGTTGAAGGGTAATGAAATTATGAGAGAGAAACAAAGGAAAAGTTAATGGATCTTCTCTGTTAATTTGGAAAACAAAGGGTGTTTGTAGGGACGTTATTTGCACGTGGGCTGTACCCCTAGTGTTGCTTGCCCGTATGTGGGCTGTCTCCAAGTTCTTTGTGACCTTGTGTTCTGTCTGGGTAATGGAATTGAGGAAGATTAATTAATACTGTATTTGGATCAGTGATTTATGAAAACATTTGTAGAGGAAAAAAAATAAAAAGAATTTCTCTTACAAATTAAAAGTGTGTTTCCCTCAACTTTCTCTTCTCTCAACAGATCCTTAATTCGAATATAAACAGTCGTGGATTAACTATAAAGCCATTAAAGTCATTGTTTTAGACTTTCACATTTTATTAGGGCTTGAATCTTGTTAAGATTACATAGTGAGTGTCTGTAGGAGTTGAATTTTGGATAAAAAAGAATTGATTATAAATGTTGTGTTTGGATCAATATTTGGTGAGAAAAAAAGAAATAGAAATAAAAAAAGTAAATGATCCAATGATCCCGAACGATTGAATCGTGTAAATTTTTTTTTTCTCACCAAATCTTTGACTCAAATACAACTTAAAAGCAGAAATTTGAAAGTGTGAGGGGATAAAATATACAACTATACTACTAACTGAGTTATACCATGAACCACAAATAGACTATCGCTCTACAGCAAGTCTGACCGATCCTTTTAGCACGGTAGCCCAGGCAGCGAGCTCATCCAGGTAGAGTTACTTGGCCGAGTTACGAGGCGAAGTGTGGCATACATGTAAAACTTCTTTTGTTACCCCGCACGCTGCTTGGACTCAAGTTTCTATGATGTGATAGGCTAGCTACCAACCACACTCTAGAGGCATTATTTGGTCAGTTGTCTACTCGTTGTCATAATAATTGGCACGTCCTTACACGCGACATGCTGAGCTACGCTATAAAAGGTGACATACACTTTCTTGGACGGGTAATCCTCTCTCACTCCCTCTTTCACTTTCTCTCTCTAACTTCATTGCCAAATGACTCTCCCTTGCTTCTTTTTTTTCTTGTTTTCTCCTATAACTGATTTGACCTT
>VIGQ01002029.1:47500-52500 GCA_009663005.1 Actinidia chinensis | reverse complement strand
TTTTATCATATTGACTTTATTAAAAAGGATGAATAATATGATTTTTTAACGATATATCTAATAAATCGGTCAAAACATGAGTGTAAAATAGGCGGTGGGGTCCATGCACCCAAAGAATTGGAGAGAGAAAAACTCAGCTCTTAATTAAAGTATTACAATAAAAAGGACAAACTTGAACCGTTCCTTGAATTCCTCCCTGAACTATGGGTATTACTATTATTGCTTGATTAGATTAGGTGTTGAGAAGGCAAATTAGGTTGCATTGACAATGACCACATATACATCACCTAATTATATTATGTATTTTTGGGCACCAGAGGATGGAAATGAGAGCATAACACAGCCAGCAGTTGAATCCAAGTCTGGCTCCCATGGAGTGGAAAATGTAATGGAGCAGAAGCTGCATAACTAAAATGTTGCAGTGATCTTGGAGTAACTGGGCTTATAGGAAAGTGGAACTTCTCAGGAAGCACTTCCAAATCCAGTGAAGGGTTACGGTATGCCCGCGAAAAAACCTGAGATCACACCAATCCAAAACTCAAATACCATTTCATATCAGGACTCTCTCAACCCTTTCAGAAGGCCGACAACAAAAGCTCTCTCTTGTACAAGACCATGTGACCCATGTGTTCTGGTTCACCTGGGCAAGCAATTGCCCGTTAGACACCCACCAATGTTACGAGCAGAAAACAAGGCCATGATGTCCAATGTTTGAATGCTCTCATCCCAGACCACCAAATCATTAAAGCATTCTCTCCTCCAAACGGGGGACTAAGCATTAGTATCGCTGCAGGGCCATTCCGATGGAAGAAAGTTCGTTAATACAATGAAGGCAGCACCCAGAGCAGGGGAGGCGTACAACTTACTATGCCTTGGGGAACTTGATGAGGAGAGATTAGGCGGGAAAGTGGGTGGTCAGGTCCACCGGCCACGGTTTGATAAGGGGAACTCTCAGAGGAATCTGTTCAACTTATGGGCTGTTTGGGTTTTTATGGAATGTATTTGGTGTAAATATTTAAATCTCCTTTGTTGTTGTGTTGGAGGGACAAAGGAGTGCTGGGAAGAGATGCAACGATGGATAAGATGCTCGGTTAGTGGATGAACAGCACATTGGGCTGCTACAAATGGAGAAAATATATTCCGTGATGGCAGGCATTAATGCAATCAATGGGTCGAGTTTCACATGGAAGGAATTGGACAGCTATTGGGTTGAAGTTCGGAGTGAACGTGCCAAACAAAACATGTTTTCCACGGAATTTGTTTCTGAAGATTGGGGGACCAGGGAGGGTTTGGAGAGAGATTGTGGAGGAGGAGGGATTGGTACAAACAGAAATGGGGACTTGGCTAAACTGGGAGTTCTGGACATGTTGTCCGGTGCCAGTGAAAAATGTTGGGGGACTAGAGAGAAAGCTGCCGTCTTGGGTACACGACCAAGTGACAAACGTTGGAATCGGCCGTATTGGATTGGATAAGATGAGGAGAGAAGCTGATTTCATGAAATTGGAAATTTGACCTTCACAAGGAGGGAGGGAAGTGATGCACCACAAACTGCTAGGAAGTCCTTTGATGCTATGTTTGACTGCTATGTCTGTTTCTTTTTTGTGGACAACATGTGAGTTTTAGTATTTTTTAAGTAATATTGATGCCCTGTTCCCTCATTTTACTGATCTTGGTCGTGAGTCGTAAAAAACCTAGGATTTTGTTTTTGCCCTTTCTCCCTAAACCTGCTTTTTATGGTGAACTAGGCAGCTGCTTTGACTGATTTCGTTAACTTTATCTCACTTTAGAAAACTGTAATTTGTTCAGACATTTCTGCTATTTGAAATGTCTCCCTTTATTCAGCAATCATCTCCAACGGTAACATCGTAAAATTGGTATTAACCTGGACCCCAAACTATTAAACCCTTGATAATCAATATGAAAATACCAGTAAAAAAAAAAACATCTATTCATGAATATTCACATTGTAATATTGCAGTAAAAACCACTATGGAAAGAACAAAATTGTAAAGCTTTATTTCTAGTGAAAAAGAATGAGGAAGTTTTACGATGGTCACTTACTTTTCAATTTGTCAGTCTTAAGTTGATGTGGAGATTGGGCCTCGAGATCCGTTCATCTCTCACTCAAAAAATAATAAGATTTGATCTTGCCATGGCTGTTCTTTGCCCTTTGAAGTCTCCATTGATCGTTTTGGAGGGTGAGAACTTTTATGGAGATGGCAAAGATGCCAAGAAGATGACACAAAAGCCGAGAAAGCAATCTATGGTAAGCCGCCCATCGTGCCAGGACCATGTCGAAACTAGTTCTATATACTCCTTCACAGTGCCATTAAAATCCGGCCCTACAACATTGTATCCACACCCCGAAGGCTTGAGAGGTAATGGCACCTCGGAGGGTCATGCAGTTGGGTGCAAATGTAGTAGAGAAAGATCCACCATCATGTGATATTCTATATAAAGAAACACAAAAAAACAATGTAAGTTGATCACTTGACAAAAAAATGATTATAATTCTTCTAATTGACAACAAAGCAATGGCCCACAAAAAGAATGTGTTCAGAAATAATTTACTTAATGGTTTGGGAATAAGAAAGACAGAGAGGAGATTCCATAGTGAGTAAAATGCAGATGAAATAACCGCAGTCAGGTGTTGAAAAGGCGTTAGGCCAACGGCCATCATGTACAAGGGAAAGTAGGTGAAAGTGAGAGACATGAACAACAGATGGAGGAAAAAAATTCCTGCAACAGAGAACTTCGTTCAGCTAACCACATTATTATTCAATTTGCTCAAAAGGAACGTCAAAATTTTAGATATTTTTAGAAAATTGCATTTCTTTGAGTATGCCTAAAACAGTCTGATATAAAAAAAAAATAAACAAGATTATTATCTATTCTTACCAAACTGTCCTTTCAAAGTCCAGCATGTGAAGTAGTACTTAATACCAAAAAGAAGGGTCTGCAAGGCAATGTTTTATGGTATCTCCACAAGGCTATTAAGAAAAAATTTAAGATAATTCATTTCCCCTTCAAACATTAATTTTGTAAAATTTCCAAATTTTGTTGAAATTCTGTATTGTGTTGGGAAGAGTAGATTTAGAAAATGGTATTCATGAATCCCCTTTGCGTTGTTTTTAGATACCTTGCTTTTTCCCCTCAAATTTGGCAATGCTAGGTTTTAGATAGTGTAGAGGGTGCTGTTTCCATATTTTGTTGAAAGGCTTGGTATTACCTAGATACACGGGTATCTATTTGTTGTGCGGGAAAAACAAACATGATAACACACCAAAGCCAAACAACAAATTTACGAGGTCGGCAATGTTGCCTACGTCCCTCGGGTATTTGGCAGCAATTCACTATATGGGCGAGAAAAACAAATACAAATAAAAAATGAGATTTCTCTCAAAAATTCTCACTGATCTCTCCATTTTTCCTCTGTATTTATCAGCATCTCCTCTCTATCTTTATAGCATGAACAGAAGAATAGAGATTTTAGCAGACAAAAGGAGACATAAGGGGCCAGAGGAAGAAGAATTAGGGGCTGCTATGTGAGACTTTGCACAGCTGAAGAAGACTTTGGCTGGGTTTGGTTAGTGCAAAGAAAGACCTGGAGGGGTTTCTAGAAGTGAGGCAAAAAACGTCAAACAATCCCACCTTGGCGAAACTCTCCCAATGAGTGATGCTGCCACAATGCGCCGTTAGGAGCCATGCTGTTCAGAAATATTGATTCAAGTTCAAACAATGTTTAAACTTGATTCCAGATACGACCTTCGTAACATATCAGCAGGGTTGTCTTGGTGCTGATCTTCTCAAGTTTAGTACATCACCTTCATTCAGAATTTCTCGAATAAAATGAAACCGAAAATCAATGGTTTGGTGCGGGGGACTGATGAAACTTGGTTTTTAGCCAAAACAAACGCACTTTGACTGTAGCAGTAGAAATAAACATGCTCCTGATTCAATAATTTTACCAAATCATTATCAAACCATGAAGCCAGAAGCTCCATGAAGGCTTATGTCACTGCATGTACTCTGCCTCAGTAGATAGACAAAGCAACTGTAGATGAAGAGTAAGATCGCCACATAATGGTACACCAACATAGTGTTTTTAAACCCATAACCGAAGTGGGGATCTTCGCTTGTCAAGATCCCCGGCATAGTCAGAATCAACATACCACAACTGAGAGATGACAAACCTTATCATCCTTTTGTACTTTAGACCCACATCAATATACCCTGGATATATCGCAGAATCCATTTCACTGCCATCCAAGCTCTTTTCCTGGGTCATGCTATACGCTGACCATACTAACGCATGTGAAATATCTGGCCTTGTGCAAAACCCATTGCATACATCAAGGCACCAACAGCATTAGCATAAGGAAACATTTTACCATATGCTTTCGCTCATCATCTTTCACTCTGTCTCTCTTAATCTCCATGCCGAAATTTCTTGGCTCGCCAAGAATCCTCATCTCAAAATTCACGACTGAGTGAGTTTTCAATCGGTCAATCCCACCGTGCTCTAGATGCAATAACAGTAATCAACATATAAGAGCAATAAAATCATGGAACCATCTTGGAGTTGCGAAAATATACACAATGATCAAACTTGACTCGTGTATACATGACTCGTCCATGACACAAAATCAAACCTTTATACCACTGTCTTGGAGACTGCTTCAAACCATATTAAAGACTTTTTGAATCGAATGCAAATGTCTTTCCAGGACCTGGACCCAGCGGGCTGTGACATGTAAATCTTCTTCTTCCAAATCCATGTAGAAGCGGTTTTGACATCGAGTTGAGTAACTCAAGGATCAAAACTGAGCAACCAAAGCTAGCAAAATGCGAATAGAGAATGCTTCACAACAGGAGGAAAAAATACCTCTTGTAGTCTATTCCTTCCTCTGTGCGTAGCCTTTAGCCACCATCTAGCTTTGAATCGATTCCTTGAGTATCTCCTTCTTGCCATATATTCCACTTGCAACGACGCTTTCTTT
>VIGQ01002029.1:40000-42500 GCA_009663005.1 Actinidia chinensis | reverse complement strand
TCAATTGATGTTAGGAAGTGGGTATAGATGAAGCAAAATAGACAATCGACAAGCAAACAAAAAAGTGGTAACTTCCTCTCTCTCACCCACCATGTATTATAAGTAAACTCAAAACTAAATAGCCAAAGGCTTTACGTCGGTATATATAGCCAATAGACACCATAACCTACTAGAAAATAGAACTAGCAAAATTCCTAAAAATAGAAACCTTGAGTTAAGCTAAAATCTGAAAAACTATAAAGAAAAAGAAACATTCTCGAATAAACCTAGTATCAAATAGAAATTTCTAGGCTAAGAAATTAAGGAAAAAATATCTAAACAGAAATCGCCCCCCCCCCCACAATTAAATGCCTAGGGATGTTGGCCAAATTCCGACTTGATTCACAACTTGTTAAAAAGTTTTTCTTGTTGGGCTATTCCCATCGAACATAGGTGTAGGAATCTGGGTTTGATGAATGATGGAAGAAAAATCGAAGATATATACCTACCGGTGGTCCTGCGGTGGCGATGGAGCTGAACCAATGGATTGCACGACAACGCCCTAACTGCAGCACAAAAATAGTGAGACTAGCCGCGAGCTGGTTCCTGGCAACGGCTCTTGACAGTCCAGTTAGATGACGGAGAAATGTATGAATGTAGAGAGAGTAATATGTCCTAGATAGCTTAAAATGCGTACTTTTGCGAGAAATAGTTCTTCTTATATAGCCAGCTCGAACGTGCCCTTTGACGATCCAACGGCCATGCAGTAGGTAGGTGGACTGATCACTCAACCATTCCTCTACGTCTAGTTGGTAACCCTTCACATGGTCGCCAACATCTCCATTTGGGTTTGGGGCTGTCAGAAGAAACTTATCGTGCAAGTCACCTTGTCCCCTGACACCCCTCGGGATTGTCGCCGGCAATTGCCCCTCATTCGAGCTCTAGCGCAGTTTATTATTCCGAGCTTGCTATATAGCGATAGCCCAGAGGTAACATCGCCTTATCTCAGATAGTGCCAATGATCAGCAGTGTCTGCACCGAGCTCCGACGCAGAGGACCATTGAGCTTGCTTCATAAGCTCGGAGAAGCTTTTCCCTAGCAAAGGCCCATTCCGGTCTCATATGTTTTACTCCCTTGGGTAAATAATTTCAGTTATTGGGTAAATAATTTCAGTTATTGCACTTGCCTCTTTCAGCTTCTCCACCTCCTCATCATTGCATCCACCGTATCAAGCGTAATCTCCTTCCACGTTGTTTTACTGCCGATGCTGGGTAGGACATTCAGCTTGTGCCTTAATGAATTTGGATCACTCATGGGGCATCTTATAAGGTGCCCACGTGAAAACCCTCGATATTAGTTTTTAAGAATTGGATGAGCTCAGTTCTATCTCGTTCCTCTAGGTTTGCACTGGTAGAGAAAGAAACAATTTGAGCTTGGTTCATCCAGTTTGTAGCATATCAGGTCCTTCACGACCTTAGTCTTTGGGTCCCTCCAGACGTCTTTTAACACTTTGTGCTCCAGTTCGATTAGCTGCACCTCTTTCATAGCTGCCTTTGTGGAGACCGTTAGTAAAAAAAAACATGTAACACTGTTTGGCTGTTACTTGGTTTCCATAAAGAGTCTCTTCTCCTCGTGGGTGGCAACTTAATGATCTAGTGCCATGTGAAAGCCACCATTTTCATCCTATGCACCAAGCTCGGCCAATGATTGTATTGTATGGGGAAGGAATGTCCACAACAACAAACTCTATCACTAGCTCTTAGGATTGGCTCCGACTTTGAGGGTCACGGTTCCCAAGGGCCAGTGAGACTGAGCGTTGAATCCAACCAAGGGAGCTCGGGCTGGCTTCAAGTAGCCTGCGAAAGCTTAAGTTGTTTAAATAAATCAAAAATATATTACCTCGGCTGAGCTTCCCATATCCACCAAGATTCTCTTAACGCCATAGTTCTTCATTTTGAGCTGGATGAACCAAAGGGTCAGAATGGGGGTATTGCAAACCCTCTCTAAGTCGGCCATGGTAATGTGATGCTCGTTGGTTCGGATACTGCTTGCCTCACTTCTTGCTGACGATTGGACCGAGAGAATCTCGTGCATTTATTTTATCATTCTAATCTCCCCCCGATCCTATTCTCAAGATCTGGGTAATTTAGGCCCCTGCCCATGTGAATAGTTCCCAAAGGTAGATCCTCCTCTTTATCCACGGCTTTGTCCACCTTGTTGTCACCTCAGTCAAGCCTTGGATTTGATATGACCTCGGCCTTCTTCGCTCAAGTCTTCTCCTCATCAACGAACTCCTTCAAGTGTCCTTCTCGGACCAGCTGGTCTAGGACAACCTTTAGGGCCCTGCAATTTTCTGTCTTGTGTCCCTTCTCATCATGGTAGGAACACTTCCAGCTTCTTTGGGAATCTCCTTCCATTGGTTCAGGCTTTCTGAAGTACGATTTGTCTCGGATCCGGGCGAGGAATTTGTAGATCGGTTCTTTGAAAACCACATTGATGCCCTGCCTCACCCGACTCTCGT
>VIGQ01002029.1:7500-15000 GCA_009663005.1 Actinidia chinensis | reverse complement strand
ACTCTCATATAAAATGTACAATCCTTTTAAACATGTTTATTGATGCTTCACGTTGGCTTTTAAAAGATTCTTTTAGTTTTTATCATAAGACAGCTTCCCTGAAGTTGTATGAAACATTTTTTTAAAAAATACCATATTTTTGTACCATACTTGTTCCAGCTAACACAGCCACAGCCACAGCCACAGCCACAGCCACGTATAGTGAGAGTCATTCCAATCTTATTTCTCTTATCTGAGATTATCACTTATAAATTCAAAGAGATAATAGTTCATGCTAAAATTCAAGTTAATGAACTATCGACAGCCAGATTTTATTTATTTTATCACCTAATTTCCGATCTCTGATATTAACATTCACTCTCGTTCATGCCCCAATTTCCATTGTGATTTAGTTTTGATCTACAAGAGATTTGATTTTTCGAAAGTTCATAGATCACTTTTCCTCCTTTTTTTCACTAGTTCTGAAGGTGTAAAAAAAAAAAAAAATTTACAAAGGAAACAAGAAAGTTAATACATATTGTTTAATAACTAAAATGCAATGTAAAATTACTTCAATTCATTAAAAGGGTTAAATTTAACATCATCATTTGTTGTTCAAACTTTAGTGACACTAATTTTATTTTATCTGATATTGGTTACCAAATATAACCGCCAAAAAAAAATGAAAAAAACACTCTTCGCGACCTGTTATTTTAAGCCATCTGTTGATGTGTTAGCCTACGTATTTGCCACGAGACTTTTTACCAAATTAGTATCACCATTTGACATCCTTTCCCTTTACAAAGATTGATGTCCCTAATCCAGTCCTGTTTGTAGAGAAAGTCTTGGTGCAAACCATCAAAAATAAAACTATCATTTGGTAGTGTTTTCATTTCCAGTTTGTCTGTTCTGTTTGGTCTTTCCATGGTTAAGAACAAAAAAATTAGGTTTGTGACAGTTTGCGGTTTTCAATATTGTCGTTATTGTAAGACCCAGCTTCTCTAAAATTCCATTGAAATGCAGAGGTGTCATTCAGCATTTTTTAACAGTTTATTTTGAATCTATTTTTAATGATTCAAATCGTTTCATATTAGAAACATTATTCAAGGAGCTTAATTCTATAAAAAAAATCACATAACAATATAAAAAAGCAATGTGGTGCAATTGATAGGAAATTTAGTATAATATAAATAGATATAATCTTATGTATCACACTCATTAAATTATAAAATAGTACTAAACGGATATTGATTCAATCAACATGATTTTTTACAGTAATAATCTTCACAATAGAGACTACAATATAAACGATTTGGATCATCGAAATAGAATCAAAAAACTTAAACTGCACATTTGTAGTCAAAAAACTTGATTGCAGAGAAGCTTTGTCCTTTGGTGAAATCGGTTTTCAATTTTCAAATATTGGAATCACCTTTGTGGTGTTTCCTGAAAGACGGGTTGTTTTCAGTGAAGATTTTCCTAAATTGCTGAGCAGAAGTTTTTTGTGTTTTTTAGAAGATGCAAACAAAAATCAGAAACTAAGAAGTAATATGAAAAACACCTTCTTTGGGGTTGTGGATGAAGAATAGAAAGAGAAAAAATCGAAAATAAACGCTTGCGATGGCTGGATAATGGATGACGATGGCAAAAGCTTGCTGGACCGATCTATAAGACAAGAACAGTGAGAAAGGGATCCCGGAGCTTTCCTATAATAGCTTTTCGACGGTCAAGTTAGTGACTAGAAGTATATGTTGAGACAAAGAGTGTTTTATAGCTGAAATAAGCTAAAATTACATACCTTGAGAGAGAAAAGGCTTGGCTTTTTATAGTGCAGCTTGGCGTGTGGCTGGACGCACCAGTTGACTTGTCAGTGAGTAGACAATTAACCCAATCATGCCCTAAGGCATGGCTGGTACATAGCCTATCACGTCGTCAATCTCTGAATCCAGGCATGCGGGTGTCAGAGGAAACTTTCGCCTTGCAAGTTATCCTCTGACGTGCCTTGGAAATCCCTGCCAACCATTGTGTCTCGACCGAGCTCCAGTGAAGAGCTCTTGCCGAGCTTGCTGTAGAGCGACAACCCGGCACGGAGACCCTACTAGCTTGACTGTAAAGGGTACTTAACATTTTATGTCACGACCCGACCCGTTATACACTGGGTCCCACCAATAATACAGGTGCCACGTGATCGTCCAGTGAAATGACATCTCACTGAGGCCTTTTTTTTAACTAACTCAATTTAAGAATTTTTCTAACATCATTCAACATACATTGCTTGAATGAAATACATGCGGAAGCATCCGATAAAACAGAGCTGACGTATCACTACATTTAAACTAAATATAAATATATACAACTATATCATGGTTTTGATACACAAAAAGCAACACGGTTCTGGCCACAAACCGGCACAACCGTCAACAATTATTGTATCAGTTTATCTATATAAATTTTACACTATACAGAGCTCAAAACATAAAAGTACCTATACACTTGAACCAATAGTACCTGCCCTCAATCAGTGCCACCTCTCATTTTCATCACCCTGAAAGAAGTTACGTTGCCAATGTATTAATGTACTAGGCTTAGTGTGATTCATGGTTATTAAAACATACATGCACCCATGAAAATATATGAAAATCGGTTCATTTAAAAAACAGCGAAATGAAACCAATTTTGCCAATCTATGGACTCAACTAGGTCAACCCTTGACTATCAGTAAAGAGACAATAGGAACAATTCCTCCACGGGACTCATGGCCTCAGGGTACCCAACTATACATAAGTTTAAATTCATTACGATGACAATTTGCGACACACCTAGAGAACTTCGTTCCGGTACACCAATTAAAAAATTCCTTGCAACAGAGACTTCGTCAGCTAACCACATTATTATTCAATTGCTCAAAAGGAACGTCAAAATTTTCAGGATATTTTTAGAAAATTGCATTTTCTTTGAGTATGCTACAACAGTCTAGATATAAAAAAATACAAGATTATTATCTAAATCTTACCAACTGTCCTTTTCAAAGTCCATTCAGAAGTATGTAATTATAACCAAACAGAATTGTCTGCAACTGCAATGGATGGATTCCACAAGGGACTATTAAGAAAAATTTAAGAAATCATTTCCCCTTCAAAACATTAATTTTGGTAATAATTTCCAAATTGTTGAAATTCTGTATTGTGTTGGGAAGAGTAGATTAGAAAATGGATTATGAATTCCCCTTTGCGTTGTTGTTTTAGATACCTGCTTTTCCCTCCAAAATTTGGCAATTTGCTAGGTTTTAGATAATTGTAGAGGGTGCATGTTTCCATATTTTGTTGAAGGAGCGTGGTATTACCTAACTACACGGGTATCTATTGTCACAATTTAAAGAGTCTTTGGTTTCCCAGATATGATACAGTGCCATACATTGTACTATACCAGTGAAAAACTTATTTTGCTTATATTTTGGATGACAAATTCCAAGGGAGTAGAAAAAAGAGCTCTATTAAGCTTCAGCAAGAGTCTACTGAAAATAAATTGATTGAGTACCAAACATGAAAGTATGTTGCGTACCCTGACCAATCTTGAACACATTTCTATTGAGGTTTCTTTCCAACCAAATAAAATAAGATCAGTATCAAGTACTCACCTGGGATGAAGATAAGGAATGGGGCGTACATTCTAGCTGCTCTCTCTCGGAAGACAATTATTCTCTCAATTGAAACCATAGTTGTATGAGGAAGCATTATTAATTGACCCAACAAACAAGCATGAAACATAAAGAGCTCTCAGGAGAACATGTAGATTTTTAGTGAGTCCTGCACAAGATTTAAAGAATATGAAGTATAAGCGTTCACAACATGAAAAGGTTATTAGATATATAGTAGTAGGAGAGAGAGAGAGGCGGAGCGGGGGGAAGAGAGGAGGAGAGAGACAGACGAGAGAAACTTGTAGGAACTCTCTTTCTTCGGCCACCTGACAACACCCCTAAGTAATGTGAAACAGGTATCTGAACACACATAAAGACCAATCACTTTCAAGACATAATCGTTGAGATATTAGGTTCTCTCGCCCACAGTTAATGCACCGAACATTAGAAGATTTGGCATATAAAAATGAAGGAATACAACAAAATGGAAACTACCAAGTATTACTTGGAAAAATAGTAGCTATGAACAAATTAGCAAAAGATAAAGATAAAGTTTAAAATTACAACTTCATAAAAGCATATATGTCAGGCATTTGGACCCCTTTAAATGCCATCACCAAAAAATTTACAAAGTTTGGGCAAAGTCTAGGAAGTAAGCAGTTGAACCAAAAAAAGACGTTGAAAATAGAAATTCAATAGCTGTTGGGTAATAAATTGTGTTCAAGAGATTTTGTACAAACTTACAGTAAACTTTGTTCTCGTGAACCCTGTGTGTGCTGTTGAGTTTTAGTCACATAAAAATTTGGGTTTATAAACTTGACAGAGGGCGGTAGGTAAAAAGTGAAGTAGACCAAAAAGGAAGGTTGCTTCATATTTGGCTTCTAAAGTATTTCTTTTAGTTTTATTTTAAGGCAGCTTTTTGTAGTTCATTTTTTTTATATGTCAGTTTTGTCACATGCTTGTTTAGCTACCTTATTTCTATTATTACCGAGTGGTCATTGGTAAAATTTGAGAAAAGAAAGATTATTCACACGAAAATTCAAGTTAATTAAATATCGATAGCCAGACTTATATATCTCTTTACTGATCTCCAATCACTGTGATATTAATATGTACAATCTCATACCCTAATTTCCGTTGGGACTAGTTTTGATCTTCAAGAGATTTGATTTTTCAAAAATTCAATAAATCACTTTCCCTTCTTTTTTTTGTTTCATTAGTTCCAAACGTGTGTAAAAAAGGATAAATTTACAAAGAAAACAAGAAAGTTAATACATATATTGTTTAACAACTAAATTGCAATTTAAATTTTAACATCAACATCATCATTTGTAATTCAAACTTTATTGACACTAATTTATTTTATTTTACCTATATATTGGTACCACTAATCAAAAAATGACAAAAATCGTTCTTCTTGCGACCTGTTCTTTTTAAGACATTTGTTGCGTGCAAGTCTAAATATTTGCTACGAGACTTCTTACCAAATTAGTATCAACATTTGACACCTTTTCTCTTTACAAGGATTGATGTCCCTAATACATTCCTATTTGGAAAGAAAATCTTGGTACAAACCGTCAAAAACAAAACTATCATTTGGAGAAAACAAAAACAAAGTGCATTTTAGGATAACAAATGTCTATAACTAACCACCCACTTAATTCTATACAAGAAAATGTTGCAAATGGTATTACATCGACGCATGGCAGTGTAAAGGGGAAAAAAATAAAAAGTGTACCTAAAGCTTAACTCATCTCAACTTGATGTAAGGAAGTGGGTATAGGATGAAGCAAAATAGACAATCGACAAGCAAACAATAAAAGTGTAACTTTCTCTCTCTCTCACACACATAGTATTATAATTAAACTCAAAAACTAAATAGCCAAAGGCTTTACGTCGGTATATATAGCAATAGAAACCCTAACTCTACTAGAAAAGAACTAGCAAATTCCTAAAAATAGAAACACTTGAGTTAAGCTCAAATCTGAAAACTATAAAGAAAAAGAAACATTCTCGAATAAACCTAGATCAAATAGAAATTTTCTAGGCTAAGAAATTAAGAAAAAATATCTGAAACAGAAAATACGCAAAATTAAATGCCTAAGGGAATTTGGCCAAAAACCGACTTGATTCACAACTATGTTAAAAAGTTTTTCTTGTTGGGCTATTTCCAATCGAACATAGGTGTAGGAATCTGGGTTTGATGAATGATGGAAGAAAAATCGAAGATAGATACCTACGGTGGTCCTGCGGTGGCGAATGGAGCTGACACCAATTGATTGCACGACAACGCCCTAACTGCAGCACAAAAATAGTGAGACTAGCCGCCGAGCTGTTTCCTGGCAACGGCTCTTCGACAGTCAAGTTAGATGACCGGAGAAATTGTATGAATGTAGAGAGAGTATAGGTCCTAGATAGCTTAAAATGCGTACTTTTGCGAGAACAATAGTTCTTCTTATATAGCCTAGCTCGACGTGCCTTGACGAGCCAACGGCCATGTCAGTAGGTAGGTGACTGACTCAGCCATGCCTCTACGGTATAGTTGGTAACCCTTCATCATGTCGCCAACATCTCCATTTGGGTATGGGGGCTGTCAGAAGAAACTTTATCGTGCAAGTCACCTTGTCCCCTGACACCCCTCGGGATTGTCGCCGGCAATTGCCCCTCATTCGAGCTCTAGCGCAGTTATTATTCCGAGCTTGCTATATAGCGATAGCCCAGAGGTAACGATCGCCTTATCTCAGATAGTGCCAATGATCAGCAGTGTCTGCACCGAGCTCCGACGCAGAGGACCATTGAGCTTGCTTCATAAGCTCGGAAGAAGCTTTTGCCCTAGCAAGGCCAGATTCCGTCATCATATGTTTTACTCCCTTGGGTAAATAATTTCAGTTATTGGGTAAATAATTTCAGTTATTGCACTTGCCTCTTTCAGCTTCTCCACCTCCTCAATCATTGCATCCACGTACTCAAGCGTAGATCTCCTTCCACGTTGTTTTACTGCCGATGCTGGGTAGGACATTCAGCTTGTGCCTGAGGAAATTGGATCAATCATGGGCATCTTATAAGGTGCCCACGTGAAAACCTCGATATTAGTTTTTAAGAATTGGATGAGCTCAGTTCTATCTCGTTCCTCTAGGTTTGCACTGGTGAGAAAGAAACAATTTGAGCTTGGTTCATCCAGTTTGTAGCATATCAGGTCCTTCACGACCTTAGTCTTTGGGTCCCTCCAGACGTCTTTTAACACTTTGTGCTCCAGTTCGATTAGCTGCACCTCTTTCATAGCTGCCTTTGTGGAGACCGTAGCAAGGTAACACTGTTTGGCTGTTACTTGGTTTCCATAAAGAGTCTCTTCTCCTCGTGGGGTGGCAAACTTAATGATCTAGTGCCATGTGAAAGCCACCATTTTCATCCTATGCAGCCAATCTCGGCCAATGATTGTATTGTATGGGGAAGGAATGTCCACAACAACAAACTCTATCACTAGCTCTTAGGATTTGGCTCCGACTTTGAGGGTCACGGTTCCCAAGGGCCAGTGAGACTGAGCGTTGAATCCAACCAAGGGAGCTCGGGCTGGCTTCAAGTATGCCTGCGAAAGCTTAAGTTGTTTAAATAAATCAAAATATATTACCTCGGCTGAGCTTCCCATATCCACCAAGATTCTCTTAACGCCATAGTTATTCATTTTGAGCTGGATGACCAAAGGGTCAGAATGGGGGTATTGCACCCTCTCTAAGTCGGCCATGGTAAATGTGATGCTCGTTGGTTCGGATACTGCTTGCCTCAGCTTCTTAGCTGACGATTGGACCGAGAGAATCTCGTGCATTTATTTTATCATTCTAATCTCCCCCCGATCCTATTCTCAAGATCTGGGTAATTTAGGCCCC
>VIGQ01000122.1:45000-47500 GCA_009663005.1 Actinidia chinensis | reverse complement strand
AAATAGCCGAACAGACGAGAAAATATAACTCGGATCCTCAGGATCCTCTCCCCTGACGAGGGATTAGTGAATGAGGTGTGCCTGCAAAAAAAGGAACATCTTCCAAAAAGTGACATCAAAGAGTTATACATATACTAGTAAGGGGATCGTAACACGGTAACCCTTCGACGGAAATGATTATCTATAGAAGACACAACGAAAAGTATTATCATCCAATTTTGGAACGAGAAGGGCTCCGATTCTGGACAACCCTGTGCAAACCCCAAAGACACGAGGAGAATGGGGAAAAGAGTACAATCGGCTGAAGAAGATGAGATGGGCCTTACCAAGTATAATCGGCTATAGTAACGGTTTAGCAGTAAGTAGCGGTTAGAAAAACAGCCATACCATCCCCACACAAACAATGTTTAGGAACAACATCCCACAAAGAGACACCGAACGACTGTCAAGATGGAGCGATTTTTGCGTTCCGCAACACCTTCCTGTTCAGGGGTCTAGGGACATGAGAATTGTTGGAGGGACCATGTGACTAAATCAGAACTAAAGTCATTGCGAGACATATTCTCGACCATTAGTCAGACCGGAGGGTTCGAACAGTAGTCTTAAATTGTGGTTTTGATCATCTCGAAACTCATAAAAGGGAAAAACCCCCTCAGTTTTTTCTTCTATTAAATAAACCCAATTGCTATCCGTGTGTGTACTCATCATCAAAGTCACATAATAACGATGACCCGGATGAGAAGTCGGGGGAAGGCCCCCAAACATCCGTATGAATAATGTCAATAAGAGTCGGAGCCGGTGCATACGAGGAATATAACTTAGACCGAACTTTTAGACATTCACACACAATGCATTTAAATCTGAAACTCTCTGACATCAAAATATACGTTTTATTTATTGATGGAAATAAAAGTTCGACATAAGTCTTAAAGTTGGCAGGTCCCAACCGGCAGGCTCATAGTTTATAAAAGACGTTAAAGACAAAAGACATCGACTTTAAACCATATAAAGAACCGATGCCTGAAGACTTATAGATGGCAAAGAATTAGGTGGATACGCCATAAGTAGTACGTCCATTCCCATCATACCACCCTGCCAAAACTTCTTCGAATTCTGGTCCTGCAATAGACAAGTATGCGACATGAGAAAATACTACAATTGCAGTAGTCACGAGCACGACGACGAACCGATAGAAGATTTAAGCAAATCAGGGACCTAAAGAACAGAAGACAAGGTAGGTTGGGACAAAGGCATATTTCGCCCATTACGACGGACGTGGACAGCAAACCATCAGCAAATACGAACAAACTGATCAATAGAAGACAGATCCGAAGTAAAGAGAGATACTCACCAGTCATATGGTCTCATACCCTGAATCAAGAACCCAAGATGGGTACCTAGATCCTAACATGAAGGGCAGTAGGTATAAACCTAGGCAAAGGTAGTACAGTAGCAAGGCTAGGATTAGTACGACGAGATTGCTGCTAAGAGAACCTAACTGGGGTTTGAAATTGCAACTGAAGTTGCTACCTTCCATTTGGTTCTGAACACTGTGATTTGAAGCTGATGAAGCATCATGAGTCAGTAGGACCAGCAGGGACGCCATAGGATGTCTCATAAAGATGAAATAGCAGCCAGTGCGAGGAGAAGCCTTATCTCTTTTCTTATTTCCGCTTGAAAGTCTCACGAAGCCGGGATGAAGCTTGAAACAACCTGTCACGACCGTGAGTTAACCCCTCCACAAAATGAACAAGGATCCCGTCTGCTAGAAGAGCTGCCACCAGAGAAATGGAACCAAAGCAGCAAGAGCCATCTTATAGGAATGGTGGACTCGTGACAGTTTGGAGGAGGTACTTTAAATGCGATGGCTCGGCGCTCATACACCGCATCAAAGGGCAAATGCCTCCAAAGATGGACGGCAGGGGATGGGTGTTTGACAATCTGAGTGGCGAAGGCCTCAAATTCTGGTTTCAACCGCCATAGAAACTGCATGGTAGCTGCCGGTCAGCACGGGCCAGCTGCGATCACCCCCCTTCAGTGGTGAACCTCGCTGAGGGCTCATACTGGGCAAGTTTCCCTCCCTCGAGACTGTACATAAGCGAAATAATCCCGCATAGAAAGGCTTAAGAAAGCCGAGAAGCCTGGTGAATCTCTCGGTAAAGCTCAAAAATGCGAGCCTCATTGCGCGCATGCGTCCTTACATCTTGGTCAAAGAGGACCATAAGAAGAGACAGGGCCATGTCATGATACATAAATACATGGTTAATCCGCGGCTGCCCCTGGATTTGAACAGCCATCCTAAGATAGTGCAATTTGTCAATCCCCATTGCACAAACTTAGGATCAATAGCATTAGGGTTTGGTGTAGTGCCTAAAGCCATCCAATTTGCCCTTAGCCCTCCAAGAAAAGAGACGAACAGAGCTAGACCAAGCAGCAAAATTTCCTTCCCGTTCAATCATTCACAAGGTGATACGGGCACCGGTGTTGTGTATGGGATAGG
>VIGQ01001239.1:172500-177500 GCA_009663005.1 Actinidia chinensis | reverse complement strand
TATCAACTTCTTCCTCATCATCAGTTGAGATTCTTCCATACCACTGAACCCTCCTTATCAAATCAATCCTTGAATAATCATACATACGGCTGCAATCACATTAAAATCACTAGGACACATCCTTTGAACCATTTGGTATATCTACCTCATTATAAAAATCCCATCATCTTCTATTTCATCTAACGGAATCTGTAGTATGAACAAATATTCTCATCACCGTACGCCCAGCATGAACCATCTAAAATATTTTAACAATCTCAGTATCAGAGTTTAATGACCACTAAACCAGTGTTATATCAAATTTGAAAAGCTTATAATAAACAACGGGGTGTTTGGATATTCTATATCTTATTTATCCATCAAATTTCAAAGTATGACATTAATCAGAGTCTACCGTACAGGGATGGCCACCTACAATCACATAAGTAACATGTCTCCTTGTACTAACTTTCCACCCTGTAAATTTGTAAATGTAAACATAATAGTCTTAGTCATGCTTTCTGCAAAAAATAAATAAAAAGCAAGTATGCAAAGTGTGAACATAGTCTTACGGTTGCTAAAACGTGAATCAGTATCAAACAAGTATGAACAAACAAATCAAACATAGTCTTACAGTTGCAAAAATGGTGACATTTGAAACATAACCCAGAAAAAACTAAACCCAGCCTTTGAGAAACTCCCCAAATCAAACCCAAATCACTTGTTATTTATCAAAAAGAAACTAAAACAGAAACTAAAATCGAAATGGTGAAATATATATCACGGAGACCCAACAGTGCCTAAAAATCAACTCAAATCACTTGTATTTACCAAAAGAAACTAAAACGAAAACCGCATCTAGGAGTGCTCAAATCCCATGGCTATTGAAAGAAAAAGTTCTTCAGATTAGAACCAAAATACAAAACATACACAACAAAAATTAGGGTTTTATAGTAACCTTTTCTTACTTTAACCCAACTTCAGTAGAGTTTAGAAACCCGATTTGCAGATGGAGAGAAAGGTAGAAACGAGACGCTGAGAGGGCGAGAAAGAGTACGCGTAATAAGAGAAAGAGAGACATAACTAGGTCATTGAAAATATTTTAGGGGTTTATAATAGTAATTGTTACCACGCATTACGTACGGTGTTAGGGATTTGTTATTTTCAATGTTTAGGGGGTTTTGTAATTTGTTGTAAATATTACCTAACATTGCATGACGGGGTGGAAAGTGACAAAAGTTATAGTTTAAGGGGTGTTGGTGTTCAATAAGTAAGTCTAAATTTTTTGTTGCAAGTAAAAGGATTTGCCCTAAAATGAAGTGCAAATGACCCACTCAAATTGAAGATCATCCTCTGTGGATCACAAAGACCAGTGTACCGTAACTTCATACAAAAAGATCATACGAACTACGCCAATTGATTTAGAATAGCAATTTTGAATATCCAAGTTCTATATGTCTTAAAGATGTTTGTGTGTGAAGATGGATCTAAGCCATTAGCAAATACAGTAATGGCAACAACGAAATCGCCTCATGGAATAATTGTTTGTCAAGAAATAGGATTGATACAGCTGGGGACTGTTGTTTTCCTCTCGTGACAGTTTAGTTAAGCACTACAATTCAGGGAAAAAAATAAAGCAAAAACAAAAAACGTGTATACGTTCACCCACAATCCAACTTCAAAATGCGGTGATTCGCACAACAAATACAAAATGAAGATTAAGAAAAACCAGTGTGAATACAAAAATAGATAATTTGTCAACAAGTAAAAAGGACCCAGGCTATCCTTTGCCTAGTGCACTTCAACACCAGATCCAAAGAGCTTTAGAGCACCACCCAGTGATTAATGGCAGCCCCGGAGGGAGGAAGGCAAGAGACTTACTTACCTGTAACCAATAGCGACAGCACAACATAGACGGCACGACAGAGAGAGTGAAGATTCATGTTCAAGCATACACCAATCATTAATTGACAACCAAAAAGCAGTGTCAGGAATCTTAAGATCATACATTCATAGTGCTAATAAAAAAGATACAATGGAAATGTAGCTATGCAACATTGAACATTTGTGTTGAACCATGGTATGAAGTATGAACCATGCATAATAGTGATCACTCAGATCAGATACAACAGATATATGCATAGCAAAATGAGTACATGTATTGAATTGTCATTATCTTTGGGTCGTATGATCGTATCAATGGTTTTTATAAGCTCACTTGAATGTGAACATTAATCCACTATCAACTTTGGTGATCAACTCTCTGACTTGGCTCATTGCATACTGTAGAACTAAACATGTGCAGCAACCTCGGGCCAGATATTAACTGTTTTGAAGCCACCAAGCCATGAGCTAATTGCGGTCACACCAAAATTGACAATACAGTTTACGAACATCACTTAGGGAGACCAAGCATCAATCGGTCCTATGTGCTCCTTTCCCTTCCCCCCCCCCCTTTTATGTATTTATTTTCCAACGAAATAGTGTCATCTAAAACCCGTTAATCAAACCACCTTGTCAAATCAGCGTAAAGGTAAAAATTGCCATTAGTCGATAGCGAAACGCAAAATCATAGTTCTTGTTTACTGCCTAAAATAAATTGGGAACACAATTAGTTAATGACAATAAAATTTAGATTTGGAATAAATCAACCCATCTGGATGGTAAAATACAAATACAGAAAATTAAAAAAGAAAAGAACCAAAGCACCAGCAACAAATATTAGTCTTCCCACTTCAGTGCTTGATTCAGAATTTGAGAAGCAAGGTTAAAAGAGCAGTTGCTAATAGGTTGGCAGTGGAAATAATTAAATTTTGGTTGTTATGGATGAAGTTCTTTATCAAAAAATTAATTGTTCTTTAGGATTTTTTATTTATATTTTTTTTTGTGCGTTCATTGTTCTATCAAATGGAAGGCTTGGGTTGGAAAATACCCTCGGGGGGGGGGGGCCCAAGACTTTACTAAAACATTAATATCGCAATTATTAACATCAAACTCAAAGCTGAAACGGCAGCAAACAATTTTACTCAGCACGGTGAAACAAAACTAAGATAAATACTCGAAGCACAGTACGCAGATGCAAAACTAAGATCTCTATCTCATCTATTTGTCCCTCCCCGGATAGTAAAATTCACATGAACATAACAGACACCATAACTGATTAGGGCTAGAAGACTCACCTAGTTTGTTAATTTGATGTTCGAACTATTCGTCTTCCCCAAAAGGAAAACCAGGGGGACTCCGTGCTGGTGATAAAGCATGACTATGGAAGAACAACTGAAGGCCTTGAAGATGAGGGCAAGGTTAGGGAGACCAGTGCAGTATTTTGATATTGGGCTGTGGATCAGACGGGTGTGTGTGTCTGTCTCAGTATGAGCTGAGAGAGCTCTCCTCAACTTGTGGGTTATCATTCCTCCTCGCACATACAAACTACAACCAAAATTAGACGCAAGTCGACAGTAGGGTGGACCTGCAATGAATGTATACAAGAGGAGGCCCAATTTTTGGAAGATTGAGTGTTACTAGACCAAATGCGCCTTTTATATGTTAGAGATTAGGATACAGTCAAGTTGGGGATATGTTGACATATATGTATTACTATTAAATATTATTTTTATGTTTTTGTACCTTCTCTCTCTCTCTCTCTCTCTTTCTATTTCTCATGTAGTTTAAAACTAAAAACGCAACACAATGCTACAAATGGGTCGTATACAAAGTAAAGTTATAATCAATACAAATGTATATTAAAAGATTTAAAACTCATATGAAAAGATGTCATTTTATTAACAAAGTTTTTTTTTCCAACTCTTTCTTCATCTGCAGCTAGGTTTTTTGTCAAGGCAAATGGGAGCACTCTGAGTCTTTCCAATTTTTAATAGTCTAAGTTCTTGAACATACAATTTTAAATCCATCTAATCCTTTTATATGAATAGTCGTGTCGAGGTTTGACACACAGCAACTAAAATGAAATTTCTGTGCTTCCGAGGTTTATAATATAAGCGATGTTTTTTTGTCTTTCTACATGTGTTATTTTAGATGTTAGGTCTTAAGTATTCTAATCAGTCAAAATTTCTTATTTTCCCTGTTTATGTTGATTTTATGAACCAAGTTTGGATTTTCAAAATTTAAGATGAAGCTTCAAGAGCATCGTGTGATGCTTAACTCCTAAGAAAATTCCTAGTGGGGTTGGCCTGCATGGTTATTCTCATTTGAAAAATTCACTTTGCAGAATGTGAGAGTGTTGCTCTTGGTTACTATTCAGCCAAGAATAATCCTGATTTCAGTCATAAAAACTTATTACAAATCAAACCACAATCAAGTCTTACTCCTTTCCCTACCTTTGCCCTGGAATTTCATATCAAAACCCCTAAAACTGGCCGGTTTTTGCAAAACTTTCAGCCACCTACCTGAAAATCCAGAATCGTACACCTTTTGGAAATCAAGCCAAATTGGTCACCTTCTTATCTATGAATCCTACAACTTTCTTCTACATTGAAGTACCCTAATCCCGGAATCTTTGCCATAAACCAACCTGAAATCCAATTGTGGCTAGCTTTGTCAGAAAGTTCTCTAAAGTTGTCCAAACCAAGTTGTCATCTATAATTCACATATATCAATGATAACATTAGTAGATACCACTCTCAAAAACTAGTTGTGTGTTGATATCCTTTTATAATTCAATTTGGCCATCCACCTATACTATTTGTTCATGAACTGTCCTTGTATGCTTATCTTATTTCCTTCTGGGAAAAAATAGATTGCTTGGTCTGCAGGTGCTGCCATCATATGTTCTTTTATTTATTTTACAATTATGTAGTCTGTATAGAGATTTGGATTCTTCTTATGATTGGAATAGTTGTCTACTATTTTTTTTCTCCTTATTGAAGGACAAATTTGTTTACTCTCAAAGAAGAATTTTTCGATTTACTTTTGTGATGGAGAAATGAACTTAGAGCTTTATTTCGGAATGTGTTTTTATGTCTACTGAAAAAACATCATACTTTTGTATATTACCCAATAAG
>VIGQ01001239.1:165000-167500 GCA_009663005.1 Actinidia chinensis | reverse complement strand
TTAAAATCATTGCCAAGACGCTATTGTGTAACGATACTTGTCATAGTACGTAATGATTACATTTCGGGAAAAAAAATTAAAAAATTATGTTTCTAACGCTTTTTCTCCATATCTCTCTAAGATTCGTCTTTCCATCGGATTCATATGTTATAATACTCATCTGTCCTCTTTTCCGTTTTTGATTCGAGAGAAACTCTTTCTTAATGAAGTTTTCTTACTTAACATTTTTAGAACTTCTATAGGTTTTAGGACATTATCAATTCCAGTGTTCTAAAAAGCACTAGGCGGTAAGCGGCGGCCTAGGGCCAAGGGCCTAGCCACTTTTAGAACACTGAATGAATACTATTGTCATTGATTTTGTTAAAAAAGAAATTTTAATTAGGACAAACTTAGGCTTTGTGTACTCTAATTTTTTAAAATGACTTTTTAGTTCTGAATTTTAGATTTTTCATTATCGTTTGATTGAAATATTTAGTTTTTGATTCTCGTAATGAGAAGTATCTATGATGAGAGGTTCTATTTATTGCCACAAAAGCAAAAACTATTTTTCATATGGCCTGTGATAAAATCTGTCATATGAGAACATACAGTTTGCTTATGATAAATTTATCATGATCGAAGTATGATTGATTAAAATTTGACCCCCCCCCCCCCCCAAAAATGAACATCAATATGATCGTCGCCTTTTCAGAATTTGAAATCAGAATGAATTTATCATTGCCAAGACGTATTTTACGATAAACTTGTCATAGTAAAGTATGATTACATTTCGGGAAAAAAAATAAAAAAAATGATAATCAAAGTGATCATAAATTCATTCTACACAATTCTTATCATCTGTAAAATTATGTATTGAACCACTTAAAATCAAGTGTAATCCAACCAAATGAATACAAAACAAAAAACTCAACTTTTCCGGCCTTTAAAAACCATATAGAGTGCCTTTATTTTACTTGTGAGTGTCTCAAACAGAAACCCCAACAAGTTGATATTTGAAAAATAGTTACAATCATCTTGTGATGTGTGTTAAAATCTCTAAAGGATAATGCAACAGAATATTAAAAAAAAAAAGAGCAAATTCTACCATATATAACGTAAATTAGTTAAAGGGTTTCTCTTTATAGATAATACTAATAATTAAGAGAACAAGGTTTAGCCAAAGTAGTAAGGGAGGCCTTACCAGGACTTCGGTCCAGGGTGCGATTCTCACTCCTGCCCCCGGGCACAAGGCGCAATCGTTCGGGCGGACTTCAGGTACACGAGTAAAACCTCGGAGTATCGCGGTTCGATTCCTGGTGGATGGTGCATATTCGCCGTTTACATTCTGCGGTGTGAAGGGTTAGCTGCTCAGGGCACAGAGATTAGTTTGGGTGGGCCCAAAGGCCTGTCTAGGACACTCTGTGGTTAATCAAAAAAAAAAAAAAAAAACATTCCAAAAAAAGGAAACTCTATCATGTAATACGTGTATATATTAATATATACATACACATTATGTATTATATAATATTAAATTATAGGGTTAGTATAGTTGCAACATCAATATTATGATCTGGGCCAAACTTTTGGTTAAGGGTTTATGATGTGTATTACATGGGACCCTGGGAAACTTGAGACCCCTATTTTAATTAGCCCTTAGATTAAAATTGGGTTAAAAAACTTAAATTTTTTAATAAACAATTTCTTTTTTACTTGCTGAAAAAAACTCCTAACCTCTAGATACTAAACTTAGTATTAATAGCCTTAAATAACTGTGTTATTTAACCCAAACTTGGTGCGATTTGAGGTACAACCTTGTTCAGCTCATGATCAAGCTCTAAAAACTTGACATTGTTCTTGACATTCTGTATTAGTTTAGTACAATAAAATTGTAGCATCTAAAAAACACAATAATGATAAATAAAAGGAAACCAAAACTTGAATATTCTTTCTCACGTTGTTTAATATAGGTTTATCTTTCATTTTAGTATTCCCTAAATGTCTTTTAAAAGTCAAAGTGTCCCTTTTTTTTTTTTTTACAATTATCCCCACAAATAACTACAAATATTTAGAAAATGGGAATAAGAGTGCAACGTAGAAAATTATATTTTTACTTTGAATTTGGAATACAATTATTAAATGTCTCCTTCAAGATTGGAAGATTTTGGTAGATATGAATTAAATACACTTGGATAACACATTATCACTGTTACTAAAATCTCAAAAGGGCAAATTGGTCATAATTTCTAGTCAAAGGGTCAAGTCTCATCCATTTAATTTTAAATATATTATCCAAATAAATCTGATAAAACATCAGGCAATATGGTATGCTTACCATAAATGATGAAGGGTTAGTGTTAAACCCAAAATATAGTCATGTAAACCTAAAAAAGAGTACTATTGAATTCAATGCTTATTTAATTATTGAATTAAATTCATTTTTGGCAACAGTTATACCTTTTCCATTACTTTTCAATTTCAAAATTGGGAAAATGGTCAATATTTTAGTCAAACATAGACTTAT